>JABJVR010016994.1:0-41050 GCA_025773905.1 Chitala chitala | reverse complement strand
TATATATATATATAAAATTTGTGAAGATTTAATTTCTCTCTACCACATGGTTCTGGAAAGCAAGTTTGTTTGGTTCTAACTGTTAATATTGGAAAGAACACAAGAACATAGTTCAGTTTACAAACAAGGCTGTTTATTGAGACAGACATCCTAATATTGCTTAGGACAGCACCTCTGTAAACAAGACCGATTAGTGAAGGAGGTTTGCGTTTGCTAACAGTGCCAAGTGGCTCCTTTTTCACCAAGGTTGGAGCACATTCTGAAAACCCTTAGTGTACCTCATGCCAGCTGCATGTTTTTCCATATTCAAAAAGAC
This sequence comes from Chitala chitala, assembly GCA_025773905.1. NCBI lineage: Eukaryota > Metazoa > Chordata > Actinopteri > Osteoglossiformes > Notopteridae > Chitala > Chitala chitala. The sequence continues at coordinate 40,734 of JABJVR010016994.1, read as the reverse complement.
AACGTGCTAAGACATTTTATATAATTGTTTGAAATTAAAGAAAAAAATGCTAATTTGCTTATAAATAATACTTCTGTATATGGTATCAATAAAATCACTGCAATTATATGTGTCACAGTTTCTGCATTTATCTAAAAAAGACTACCATGGCAGAGTGCCAACAGCTATGTTTACTGAGGAATGTTGGATTTAAATAAAATGCAATTAAGTCCACAAAATTCCCCATGTATTGTAAATTGGCATTATAATTCCATCAAATAGTGAATGTTAACAGGATAAATGTGCCGAGATGAGGACACAGAGGAAGCAGGAACTAATAACTGTGAAATTGTCAGCTGCATTGGACTCCCGTTAATGTACAATAAAAATTGTTTTAGAATATTTAAAGGTTTAGTATATTTGGGAAAAATTACACAAAAGGATATGATTGATAAATATCAGCTTCTCTGGGGATTTCCTGTCAATCTCGCTATGTATCCAGAACATAGAAATATTAAAGAAGGTGTTTACATTCAGAATTTCTGTCATTTGTGTGCTATGAATTCATTCATTCAATAATACATCTGTTAGCAGTTCGCTGGCCTGTGGACCTCAGCTTCCTGAATATTTATATTTACTCCAGTTTGACATGTTTCCATTACTGTCAGGGTCCTGCCGGACGTGCTGGTCTCCCAGGAGCAGATGGGCTGCCTGGCCCACCAGGTACCCTGCTGATGCTGCCTGTAAGTCCCTTTCATCTGTTAGAACAGCGGTGATCCCTTGATTCATGGTGTCTAAACATGTTACTGACCGCCCAAGTTCCTTGATGTTGGATTTGCTGGTGTCACTGTAATCTTTGACAGTTCGATAAAGAATAATTGTCAAAGCAGTAAAAGTGAAGTGGCATATCAGGAACAACCGGAAATCCTGGAATGTTATGGCAATAAGGAGGCCAAAGACGGGTTTGGGTCAGTGTGCAGAGGTGGAAGTAAGGCATCTGTTTTTTGGCCTGCAGTTCCGCTTTGGAGGTGACTCATCCAAAGGCCCCGTGGTGTCTGCTCAGGAGGCCCAAGCCCAAGCCATTCTCTCCCAGGCCCGGGTAGGTACCAGTGCACCATGGGAAAAAAAAGGTCACAACCTTAACGTCAAGCGCCATTCTGTAGACTTTCAGTACTTATGACTTTTCAGTTTTATAAACATTAAGCAGAGACATAAATCACACACAGAGACAGCATTACTATACAGCTCATTTAGTCCTCCAACCTTGGGTTGGCCTTGTGTGGAAAGGCAGTGTGGAAATAGGGAAAGTTACTTGTGCGTATTGAAACACGGTGTTTTTCTGTTTCTGATTCTCCTGTTTTACTGATCGTTTTGTTTTAGCTTTCTCCTTTACTCTTTGTGTAAATTAATTAATACAAAGAGGAAATAATGCTAGGTATTTTTAAGCGAAACAAATGGAGTTTTTTAAAAATTGATGTTTATGGCATTCATAAGATGAATGTTAGTGCATTTATATGCGTCATTTCATCAGTCGTCTGAGGTTATTACCACACATTCCAAAAGCAATTATGGATCAGCCTTAGACTTGGCTGTGAGCTGTTCTGAGCTGAGGCCAGCACTCTCATGGTTATTTACATTGCCTTCAGCTCGCCATGAGAGGCCCTCCGGGTCCGGTGGGTCTCACAGGAAGGTCTGGGCCTGTGGTGAGTTCTCCGCTCCTTCGCTCTCATGGCAGTCTAATGAGAAATGCAGCCCCCCCCCAAACCCTCTGTTACCCAGACACACGTCCCACATCTTCAGCCAGAACACTGTGGCTCTGTGCACAATAACATGCACTGATAGCTGCAGATGTAATTTTCATATGTACGTTATTTATGTATGAATAAGCGCTTCCCTCTCATGCTGGTTTACAGCTCTTGGTTTGCCCACACTTTTAGCTCCTGCTTTTTGTCAGTTGTTTTTTAGCATCATCTAAAACATTTGATAAGGAAATTAGTTATGCTTTTCCTCATACCACAGAGTTTTCAACGGCCAAATAGTTCACCGAACAGGAGCTGCTTTTTATTCGAGTAGACACTGGTGCTTCTCAGTTAGTTGCTGGAATGTTTCTCTTGCTGTTATACATTAACACAGCAGTACAGGTTTGTAGATTTTTTTCTGAATTGGATATAGCGAGAAATTTTTAAATTATAAGTACTTCACGTACCCAAATTGTCTTTATGTATAAAGAGCAAATCAAGACAGAAAAAAATTCAAAACAGTAGATTTTTCTTCAAAAAACATGTTTTAAGTAAATATTTTACATTAACTGAATAGTTATATGTAACATCATGTTAGCAATTTTAAATATTAAACAGATCATTTTGGCTTTGATAAATGATTTCTCTATTTTTTTATAGTTTTTATTAATTTAACAATTATTTATTTTTATTCTTTTTAAAATAACACTTATATTGGAGAATCTTATATGTTGACTGACAGTTGGGGTTTGGGTCAAAAGCTGATGGTGTACACGCGTGTGCCTGTTAACATGTGCAGTTTTGTCAATCATGCTGTGTACAGTTAAGATTTCTGCCTGCAGTTTGACATGTTGACGTGTGTAATTTCTGACAAAATATAATAGAAAGTACATTAATCAGTATTTTTTGAATAGAATCAAATATTACATCCATAATGTTTAGACAATTCAAAGGTTAGACAAACATTAAACAAATAGTTCCTAACTGTAACCCTAATGTTATTCATGAATACATTTCTTTATGAATTTCAAAAGTGGGTTATACAATTTTATCTTGTAAAGATGGTTAACCCAAGTTTACTTGAATACCTGTCTAGGTTATAATTTTGCAAGGCTAATCCTAATTTCATAACAGGGTGGTCCCGGAGCTCCTGGCCTTAAAGGTGACAGTGGAGATCCTGGACCTCAGGTAAGTGCCAGGTGTTCCACAGGTGAAGAGGGCTACTGAGCAACGGAACCTAGCCTGGTCTGCTTTAGTGAATATTTATACATGGGAGAGGCAAAATGTCCACAATATGCTAATAATGGTAATTATTTTTACAATCAATTAACTGCAATTTATTAACTGTGTTAGGGGCCTAGAGGTGCTCAAGGTGCACCAGGACTGCCTGGAAAATCTGGAAAGAGGGTAATGTCCCATTTTCTGACACTTTTTGTTTTTTTATTCGCCAGTTGGCCTACCCACGTTTAGCACTTAATTGAACCTGCGCTGCATCTAATTGCGTTTATAATTTGTGATTTCCCGGTGATGCCGTCATCCTTGTGGTCTTTCTGTCTTTTTAATTGATGTTTGGTGAGGGATTTTGGGTGCCTGTGTAAGTCAGATACTTTGTTAAGCAGCTGGATCTCAGTCAGCCATTTCTTGATTCCAAAATTTGAGTACAAAACATGGCTGCATTATTGATTTTTGCCTGCAATTGACTAAACACCAAAATTGATTTAACCAAAAGCAATTAATTTAGTATAGACAGCCCTGTCTCAGCTCATGTCTTCGTGTTTAAAGTTCTGTGCTTCTGGTTTAAGGGGCGATCTGGAGTGGATGGATCCAGAGGAATGCCGGGGGAGTCAGGAGCCAAGGTATGTTCTCAGTCCAAAACTTGTCCGTTTAATGGTCTACTTACATTTATGTATGCAAGAACTGCTTGACTACTGATACTGTTATGATTACTGTTACTCATATGGAACAGTATAGAGCAAAAGGTAGCATGAACTGAGTAATCACTAGTGATGGCTCATGTAGCTCTTTCAGTGTAGGTAAGGTTGTGGAGAAACAAAACTAGAGTTACTTTGGAAGGCCAGAGTTTTATTGGTGTGTTAATATTTCTTCAATTTGATAGGGTGACAGAGGGTTTGACGGGCTTCCAGGTCTGCCTGGTGAGAAGGGACACAGGGTAAGTAAGCTCTCCTATGCCAAAAATATGGGCTCTGCTGTGATTGTGCCAAAGCTATAAAACTCCATGGTTTACATTGTTTACCCAACACACTAAGGTCCATCCATTCTGGGTGAGACAACATTATAGTAAGACTGAGAGTGAGACGGGTTTTCGCCTCAAGTTGGTAAGGTGGATCAGGTGGACTAAAAATTATATTCACTTTGGGTGAAAGGTGTCCATACAGCTTACTTGGCACTGATGCAATGAAAACTTTATTTGGCAGTGATTCAATGACATCTCTATTTAGCAGTGATTCAGTGACATCTTGGTTCTGATTCAGTGAGATCTTTACAAGGCACTGATTGAAGGAGATCTTGGCAGTGACTCAAGGAGATCTTTACTTTGCACTGATTCAGTGAGATCTTTGCTTCACAGTGACTCAATTAGATCTTTACTTTGCAGTAACTCAGTGAAATTTTTACTTGGCACTGTTTCAGTGAGATCTTTAGTTGGCAGTGGTTCAAGGAGATCTTTACTTTGCAGTGACTCAGTGAAATCTTTACTTGGTACTGATTCAGTGAGATCTTTAGTTGGCACTGATTGAAGGAGATCTTGGCAGTGACTCGAGGAAATCTGTACTTGGCACTGACTCAAGGAGATTTTTACTTTGCACTGACTCAAAGAAATCTTTACTTGGCACCAACTCAGTGAAATCTTTACTTAGCAGTGACTCCATGAAATCTCTACTCGGCACTGACTCAGCACTGACATGAAATATTTCCTTTTTACTTAGTAAGATATTTTCTTGGTACCTATTCAGTGAAATCTTTACTTGGAGTTTATTCAAAGACATCTTTACTTGGCACTGGTTCAGTGAGGTTTTTACTTAATTTTTTGGTAGCCCTGTAAACCATTTTTTAACCAACTCTCCACCCACTGCAGGACCCCGCAGATTAGAAGGGAAAATTTAATTAAGTAAATGGCCAACAGAACTTTACTGGTTCACTGAGGACACAAAACTAACACTGTAGCTTCACCTTCAATGAAAAAATTGCCTCAGTTCAACAGGAACTATATAATTTATTTGTTACCCTATTTTAGAATTTTTTTTGGAGGTGACAAATATTTTAGGTTGTTTCTTGTTTTTTCACCATAGCATTTTAGTATACATAAGAAGCATCTTCAAACACCAAAATGCAGCATGCAATGTCATGCTGTTTAAGAACATGAAAAGCATTTGAGGTGTTCAGCAGGATTAGTAAGGCAGAAGTGCTTATGAGAGGGCTTTTCTGCTTAGTGTGTAATAAAACGAATGTAGCATTTGGAGGCTGGAGTAAGAGCGAGGCACACATTCTAACAGCACAAAACAACAGAACATTTATAAAAAAAGATGAAGCTGAGTATTTATTAGATTATACATGGAAATACTTCAGGCTAGCCCTCTGAAATCATGTTCCAATACTTCAGAGCAGAACTTGTTCCAGAGTCTTGATAAGTCAGTGGATCACAAATTCATCTGGAGGTCTGAATATCTGAAAACCTCAAAGTCTGGTTTTATTTTGTCAGAGAGAGCCTTTTTCATATGAATTATTTATTTATTTATTTTTTTTTTTGAAAGTAGGCACTTTGAGTTAAATTTACATTCGCGACTCTGACATTTACGGTTTCGGTTATGTTGGCTGTGAACAATTAAATAGGAATGTTATTTGGAGTTTGCCGAAAGATTGCAGAAATTCACAGACAGCGCAAGTCCAGTAGCTAGTTAGGCGAAATATTTAAACAACTCTTAAAATTATTTCTGTGACATAAATCATATATAAATGGGTCATTTAGCATTTATTACATCAAGTGTATACTGTGTCGTTAATATTAACTTTGCTTAGGCAACCAGTCTCAGTCATGCTGACTGTCTTTGTGAATATGGAATGTTGCATTTCTTGCAGTAACTTAAATACTAATTTAGCATTTTTAGTAACTGCTCCAGGTGTGGTGGCATGGTGGTTAGCACTGTTGCCTTGCACCTCCAGGCCTAGGGTTCGATTCCTGCCTTCGGTCTGTGTGCATGGAGTTTCCATGTTCTCCCTGTGCAGGGTTCTCTCTGGGTTCTCCGGTTTCTTCTCACAGTCCAAAGACATGCAGGTTAGGTTGATTGGTGTGTGTCCAAATTGCCTGTGGTGGGTTGGTGCCCCACCCTGGGTGTGCCCTCTGTGTTCTGAGATGGGCTCCAGGCTTCCCTGTAAACCTTAACAGGATGAAACAGTGTAGAAGATGACTGACTGAATAACTGGTCCAAATGTAGTGTTCCTAAGAGAAAGAAGACTGTGATGAGTCTGACACAAAAGGTGGAAATGCAAGATATGCTTCACGGTGGAAAGTCTGTGAGGGAGGTTTCTGTTTGCTTAGAAATTGGTAATAGACTGTTTTTATGGTATTGGTCAGGCTAGCAGAATATTGCGGATTACATTTGGCAGGGAGCAAGAATTATTTGTGAATTTTTACATTTGCAGGGGTCTTCTACCCCTACCCCTCACAAATGTGAAGGAATGACTGCATCTTCTAAAGATGAGTCTTTTCTTTGGAACAGAATGCTCTGCAGTTTCACATATTTTCAAATTTGTAATGTTGGCGAATGTTCAGAATGTTTTAGGAGATTAAATGTTTTCACTTTGCTGTCAATTTTGACTTTTGAACCATAGCTATGAAGCAATAGGACAGCAAGATATTATATTCATAATCATATGAGGTCAGTTAAGGAAGGGTGTAGTTAGCCTTTGGGCTAGTTTCTTTGCTATGGCCTAGTTTCAGACTTTGTGCGAACTCTAGATTGGCCGCATTCAGGTTCATCTCAGCTTCCTCCAGTCATGGCTGGCTGAGCATGGGGCCAAAGTGTTGAGACATGAAGAAGGCCCTTCACTGACACACTCCTCTTCTTCCTCATCTGACCTGTCCAGCGTTACTTCTGGTAGTGCTTTCCTGGCATTTCCTCTGAAATGGGCTGGAAGGGAAGAGGACCCGGGCTGAATGCTGCTAAATTTATTTGTTACCACACAGAGATTTGAGGTGGGGTTGGGGGGTGAACAGAGAAGGGCTTCACATCACAGGGAAGATATTTCCAGCCACTACGCTGGGTTCCTAATCCTGGCCTGGGTAATTGAACGGCACCACTCAGCAACTTTGGCTAACTAGACATTCAGAGGCAACCCTAAAAATAGAAGCTATACTCTTAAATGGCACTGTAAGCCAAATCGTGTAGAAATGGTAATCACACATTGCTTTTCTTCTTTTTTCTCTCTCTCTCTTTGCTCCACGGATGACAGGGAGAGCTAGGTCCACCCGGCCCCCCTGGAGTTCCTGGAGATGATGGACAAAGAGTGAGTGAAGTTTTATTTCCAGACAACCTGTCTGCTGTATGCAGGTCAGACCTGTCTTTTTTTCTCTGACTGATGGTGCCCTTTGTGTTTGCAGGGTGAAGATGGAGAGATCGGGCCTAGGGGACTTCCAGGAGACAGTGTAAGAATTTTTCTTTATACACTTATAAACCCATACTTAATATACATTTTTAAGGCAGACATACTTCCAGTCTACATCATTTTTGATTGTTTTCTGTTGTATTAGGTTTGTAAACTTGTCTTCATCAGATTTTAAACTGTTGTTATATTTGTAGTGTTGTAATAAATACTTTAAGTGTGTATATTCAATACATTTCAGTTGCCTCAACAGTGATTGAAATGTCCATTCATCAAATTAAACAGAAGAAATTTTTAGGAAATGCAATTTAACAGCCAGTAGAGGGCAGACTTCTGCAGTTTTTATGCAGGCGTTTTAAAGCAGTGTCTCCCACTGCCACAATTACTAAAGTTTGTGGATTGTGTTTTGTTGTCTTCTCTGTGTTTTGACACTGATCCAGGGTCCAAGAGGACTGCTTGGTCCCAGAGGTTCAACTGGCCCACCTGGACAGCCTGTAAGAACGTTTCTATTCCTCCACTTACATCACCATTGAACCCAGTCAGTAGTACGAACATTTACTGAAACGTTTGTCTGTTTCCACAGGGTCTTGCCGGTGTGGATGGCCCTGCTGGTCCAAAAGGAAATATGGTATGAGCTGGTACTTTTTCCTTGCAACATCATGCATGAATATACAGTACCTCTCAGTGGACACAAACTGTTTGTTTTTACAGATGGGGTGTATGTTAGCTGTATTCTCGTGACACATTTTTGAGTTCTTGTATCTAACCTCACAAGTCAGGTAACCTGTGGGTAATCTGGCCTTACTGAAGACCACATGGATACAATGGTGCCCAGTTCTTGATAATGGCTATTGCAGCTGTGACCTCAAGAATATCATCACTAAAGCGACAACAACAGATTCTGGGGGTTTCAGCCATCATGTGATCCACTAACTGGATTTGTTGCAAGAGGGCACGATGTTTAAAAAAGCACAAGGAGGGGCAACTAATGTAGGAGCATCGAAAATACTGGCCTTACTGGAATACTGGAAGTTCCAGAAAGTTCCTGAATTTGTCTGACATTTACATGAAGTGGACAAACACTTCTTTGCACATCTAAACTGGCAAACAACAATTGCTCAGTAGAGTAACTGTCAGAATAAAGGATGCTCCAGCCGGGGGCTTTAGTAAATGTGTTCAGATGAATGAAAGTCTTTTTTTATAGGGACCTCAAGGTGAACCAGGGCCTCCTGGCCAGCAGGGAGTCCCAGGGGCTCAGGTGAGCATCAGACACATTACACTTGTGGACTGAATCTCTCCTCTTCCATTCACTGGTGATTTCTTTATGCTCAACAACAGCAGTGTTTTCATACGCCTCACTTTTGGTTTCAGTTTGTTAACTCCTTGTGGTTTTCCTCTGTCTCCTACGGGTGGAGAATGGGGAAACGTCTCGGGGTTGACAAAGTTCCTGTCACTGAACAGAAAGGCAGAAAAAGAAGTGAAAGCATATTTTTCATGCATCTGAGATCCTGGCAGCCAAGGCTGCCCCTAGGGGGCAGAAGATGGGTAGGGTTACCAGGGCCATGCCCGTGTGACAGCCGCAGTAGTGTGTGTGTGTGTGTGTGTGTGTGTGTGTGTGTGTGTGTGTGGCCGGAAAATACAATCATGACTTTGTGAGCCTCCCTCCCCTTTCCATCAGCCCATCACCCCTGAGCTGGTCAGCGCCCCCCTCCAGTCAGTTTTCTCCTCTGCACCCTGACATTCTCCTGCCATCACAACCTTAGATCTAATCTACACCCTCCCTGGTTCCACTAAATGTTATTTCTCTCTTTCCTTCCTCCCATCAGGGTCTTCCTGGTCCACAAGGCCCTATCGGACCACCTGGAGAAAAAGTAAGTCCTTGTGGTTCTACTGAATGTAGGCCGGCTCTTCCAGAGCCTTCCATGTGACAGATCTGGCCAGTGTATTGGTTATTGGTTTTCAAGCTGTAGGCCACAGACATATGCTAACTCACACACGCACGCACGCACACACACACACACACACAGACACACACACACAGACAAAGGCACACTAGTAAGATGTCCAGTCTGCACTTGGCCTCACACAGGCATGCAGAAAGTTAAACTACTGTACATGACAGATAGTGCACATGTGTTTTTAGAGTAATTTTTATTATACTAGACTCCTGAAGTGGTGGGTGTAAAGCTACAGTGTTGGGCTACAAAGAAAATCAGTGGTGTAACAACATTGACAAAAGTAACCTTGGTCTCCACAAAGAAGATCTCTTAATTCACTGCACAGTGAAATTGAGATAACGATTTTCCCCTCATCTAACACTGGCCCTTTGTTATTGCAGGGCATTGTTCACTTCGTCCTGATGTTAAAGTGTTGTTTGTTCTCAGAATAAATGCAGTCATTTCTTCTCTGCTCTGACATTTGACCCGGTTTGTTTCCTATTCCTGTGTCCAGGGCCCCTCGGGCAAACAGGGGTTGGCTGGCCTGGCGGGAGCTGACGGACCTCCTGTAAGTTTCACCCTGGCCCGAGCACCGCGGCCTGAGGACGCCGACATACAAAACATAGTCAGACCACACAGAGCTTCCAACTTCCATGCAAGAATGTGAATAGCTGACGTTACTTGAAAGAGCCTTTGACGTAGAGTTCTAGAGCAGACCTGATGCATCTGACGGAGCCTTGACTGTAGGTACGAACATGTGCTACTTCTCTGGAGTGAGGTGGCTATAAGAGAAGGTGACTAGGCTAAAACAGGCAGACAGTTTACCAATGTGTTAACAGCTATAACTGAATGGACTATTTCTGACTGGAATATATTTGAAGCAAGGCCAGAATGACTACCTGAAAACCGTTTCCAATAGCAGCAGCGTGACCAGCACTCCTGCTGCACGTTACCAATGGTGCGCTTGGCGTGGCTTGCTCTCAATAAACCATTCTGTTTGTAGGGACATCCAGGAAAGGAGGGACCACCAGGAGAGAAGGGAAGCGTGGTAAGTGTGCTTCCTGTGCAGGCCCCCCTGGAGCGTGTCCAGCTGCACGGGTCCACGACAGAGAGTGGGCGTTTTTGGCCGCTAAGGGCTTATGCTTTCTCAGGTGACGGCCGTGGGTGAGTGACCATGGCTGTCTCACCGAAGGCGTGTTAAGCCCAGCGGCCTCTCCCAAGGAAAGAAAAAGATGAGGTCCTCTCCTGACATGGTGGAAAAATGGGCTAGACTGCATTTAGTTCCATTTAGAGGGATTTTACTTGAACCAGCAGAACAGAGACGATGTGTATTTTAACCATTTACTGCACAGTTCACCCTGACAATGCCCCTGACCATTCCGTGGTTTTCATTTCCAGGGACATGGTGGTCCACAGGGCCCCATAGGCTATCCAGGCCCTCGTGGTGTCAAGGTATGGTCCCTTTAACACCTGCCCACAGATTCCACATGGTGCCACTTGTCCTTTAATGAGAGTAACTTCTCATCTCCTTGAAACAGGGTGCCGATGGAGTTCGTGGGCTTAAGGGCCACAAAGGAGAAAAGGTAAATATCCCATTTCACCATACGATGCTTATTCTAGTAGCCACACTGATGTTCAGGGAACGTGCACCGTTTTGGGGGGTGCGGGGGTGCAATGTGAAGAGTGTTGATTGGACGTGAGCTGGTGATGGTGCTCAGGGGCTCCACAGCTCCCCTCAGGGAACTTTAAGAAGCAATATCAGGTTACGTGGCCTCATGTCGGTCTGTGGTTTTTGGGGAAATGCTGCTGTAGTTTTCCTTCTTTCATTCCTGCTAAAACAGCACCTCAGTCGGCGAGCAGACATTGTGAGCGGGGCCCGTCTTCACTGTTTTCCCCATAAGTCAGCATGCTGGAAGCTTCTGTAAATGTACACAGACTGCAGAGAGCAAGAGGCTCACACCATGTCTGGTGGGAGCACTGAAGTGAGGAATGTGTGTACCTATATCAGCAGTTAAAATTTAGACAGAGCTTTACACTCCATTCCATCTGATGAGTTTCACAATACATCTTAGTCACATGCCTTTGTCTGTGTGTGTGTGTGTGTGTGCGCGTGTGTGTGTGTGTGTGTGTGTGTGTGTGTGTGTGTGTGTGTGTGAGAGAGAGAGAAAGAGACAGAGATAGAGACAGAGTGAAAGAGAAATTAACCTTAATAAAACTAAAATTATGATTCCAGAACAGGTCCGGATGTCCAATCAACAAATACACATTTAGAATAGGTGACTGAGTGCTCCAACAGGCACACACACACCCACACCTAGGACTCATCATTACCTCCACTGGGAACTTCAGTATGGCTATAAGTGAACTCAAGATCAAAGCACAGAAGATCTCTTATTACAATCAATTATCTAGACAATTAAAGACAATCAATAAATATCCAGAAGAAAGCAATAAATTTCTACAAACATCTTAAAACCTGTGATTCCACCTTCTACCACTACCAAGCCCTCCGATGGCAGGACAAGAATCTGGAGAAGAGCTCCCTTAGCCAGCTGGTGCGCAAACTCCAGAACACCAAAATCATCCTACAGAATATCCTCACCATCCAGCCCAATCAAATTACAGCTCAACAGAAAGCAAACTATAAAATACTTTGGGAAAACACATCAAAACAAGACCATAAAATGAAGTGCTATGTAGAATTAGGCAGAGTATAGACACTAGCCAAGTACCTGACCACAGCCTCTGATAACAAACTCAGGGAAACATTTACCAAATACATGGTTAGTGATCACACTGTAGCCATGTAGCCATGGAAAAAGGCCCCCACAGACACACGTCCCTCCCCAAGGAAGAAAGACTCTGTAGCCTATGCTCAAACAATGAAACAGAAACATAACAATGCTTCTTATTATACAGTCAATCAATTAAATCCATTTTCTTCCGAACGTTTCAAAAAATGCTTCCAAATTTCAGAGACCTAGAAAACAAAACCAAGTTTAAATATATATTAGGAGATGATCAGTATCAACACTTAGATATGCAACAGGTTGCTATAACTTATGAGAAAGTTGGCTTAGAAAAATGACTGAAGATAAATAAAAGAGGGAGGGGGTGTTGTGTTTGTGTGCTTAACTTTTGTATATGATACTGCTGTTTTTCCTTTTTCATTTTTTTTTCTTTTTTCACAAATACGTTCACTGGTTGTGTTTGTAAAAAAAAAATGTATGTTCTTTCAATTTTCCTGTGTTCTGTAATTGGTTTGGCAATACTATTATGTAGTCATGCCAATAAAACTTCTCTGAATTGAACAGAGACAGAGAGAGAGAGAGAGAGAGAGAGAGAGAGAGAGAGAGAGAGAGAGAGAGAGAGAGAGAGAGCAGAACCTGGCAAACTTTATAGACAATCTCAAATGCAATTTCAGAGGCCAGTAAGGAGAGTAAGTGAACAGAGAACTACAACCTGTTACAAAAGCCAATGAACTCTTCCTTTCTGCCTTTTACCTTCATTACTTCTATTTGTTCTCACGGTTGGTTGTCTTTAGCTGACCATCCGTTTAGTGAGGTTTCCACACCTTCAGTTTTTGAACTGGAGTCTTCTTGTAAATGCAGTTCATGAACCAGAGCTGTTTCCCTCTTTTCTATACTACAATGTCATAGAACGTAAAATTCCCAGGTATTTCAGCTGGTGTGCCTCTTTATTTGTTGTGCCCACAAATTAGAAATGCATATACATCTGTGGACAGGGTGCAAGTCCATTGTTTTTACAACACGTTGTGCCAAGAAGGACAGAAATGTGTTTCAAAGTGATAAAAAAAGTAATTTGGCTTTAAATATCTGGGCTGAAGACACAGACTATGGTTTTTGCTGAGGCAGTTATTTTACCAAATGTCTGTTAAACTCACCGTTTATGTCTTATGGGGGTCTCAAACCTGTATTTATTTGTTTGAGTTGCAACATTTTTTGAAGATCAATTTACTGTAGATTATTGTACCTGTTTATTATCAGGGCTATTACTTTTAAGGAGCTCCCACACACAGAAGTATCATTACGTAAACTTTCCAAGTTAAACTTGTACATAAAAACATATATAATACATTCATCTTTTATATTAAACATGAATTTACAGATTTATGAGAATTATCAACAAGTGAACTGAAATGAGAACAAACTATAGTGAGGAATCCACAGGAAAGATGGGAATAGTTCCAGAGACTGCTGTCTTAATCTGTACATCTCAATTTTAACCATATAACGTGCAAATAGTTTGATAACATTCATGCCAAAGCACAACTGCGTGTGTGTGTGTGTGTGTGTGTGTGTGTGTGTGTGTGTGTGTGTGTGTGTGTGTGTGTGTGTGTGTGTGTGTGTATGTGTGTGTGTGTGTGTGTGTGTGTGTGTGTGTGATTAGCGGCTCAATGGGTAGAATATTATGCTAGGATGCAGAAGTCAGTTTGAATCCCAGCCCAGACACCAGGTATGTCTCTGAGCAAGACATTCAAGATGGTGGTCTCCCAGGTGCTGTGTGTGACTGCTCCCCCCAGGGTACTGGGCTAAATACAAAGAGAAAATTCCTTGTATGTGACAAACATACTTGGCCATAAGTCTGATTTCCTTTGCTTATGACAGTTCCAGTTGAATTCTACTTCATTTCTCCTGCATTTGTGTAAAGTAAAGTGCCCATTATGTTACTGCAACAGAAATGTATATACATTTATTTTTAAAATTTCAATTTAAAATAACATGCCTTTTTAAAGTATGCCTTTTGTGTATGCATACAAACATATTTGCTATGAAGGATAACACTTTTCAGTCTGCGCTTATTTTATTGTCATTGTTATAATTAAAATTATTTTGTAAATTGAGGAAATTCACGCATGTTGTGGATGTGGGTCACACTTTAGGCTGGAACACGCTGTAATGATTGTTTCAGTTCTACTTTTTAATTTCAAAGTGACTTTAAACCTTGTTTAAATGGTACGTGCACATTTATACACACTGATTTGTGTGTGCTCATGACATTCCACTAAATGCACGGTTTGTCTTGGCCATGTCTGTTTCTTGACGTTTCCACATCCCGTAATAGGATGTCTTTACTGGCGGCCAGTAACTACAAGGCATCGATGACTCACTGTACTTTGAAACGGAGCCTTCAAGATTATGCTGCACCCGCTGCGGTGTCTGGGGGGTGGGCTGTGTGGTGCATGGTGGAATCCCTAGAAATTCACTGGCAAAAGGGATTGTGCTCCAGGAAAAATTTCAGGCAGGGACACAGATGATGAAGAACACACCTCATATCACGTTTAATCAGCAGTCTGTGAGGGTTTTTACAGGGTGGGCTTATGGGCTTTTATTGCATCCACTGTACACACAAGCCAAAAAGCTATGTACATGGGATAAATATCCGCCTGAGCCTCAGAACAGTGAAAGACTTGATGCTGTTCTTTTACTTTTTACTTTTTTCTTTACTTTTTTCATTACTCTATTACCCAGAATATTTTCATCAATTTCTCATTATTCAGTAAATTAACAAATAATATATTTACTTACAAAAGTACAATTGAAGTAAATAATACCAATTTTCATAGGAGTACAAAACTGTGCTAGTTATTTAAAATAATTTACTACTAATTAGATCATTTACACAAGGAAGCCAGTTGGTATAAAATATAGTTTGTTTACTGCCTCTTTGGCTTTCAGTGTGAGAGCTTTGCTCTAAATGGTAATAACCGTAAGTAATAAACAATATCATGCTATTAAGCAGAAGGTGCTGTGTAAGGCTCTGACTGCATACATCAAACTAACGATCAAACGGTCGTCAGCCCAGTGTCTGAGCCAAGTGTCTCCATTGGAGACGAGGATTGCTGAGCTGGGAGTATTGTGGTGAACCACCAGCAAGGGGCAGTATTACTGCCAGGATCAACTTGGTAGATTTTTACCCTCTCGTAGTTGCAACGTTTTCTTTTCCTGATTGGTAAGAATCCGTAAAAATCATTAAAACATTGCTGTTTTATCAAATTTGCTCTTCAACTTCAAAAGTTGTAGTTAGGTAAATTGCGATTCAATCGAAAGATGAATTTTAAAAATGTCTGTGTTGCAAATAAACCCCACGAGAGGTCAGTATTGAGTAGACAAGGTGTATTTCTACGCTAGTATTAATTGGAACGTTGAAATGGTCTCAAGTTTAAGTTTATCTTTTTGTGTAACCGTGACTTATTGATTTAGGATATATTAAATCAAATTTTTTGTTAAATATTTTACAGCAATCACTTTCATGTCTTATATATCCATACGTGTTATATCATGTTTTGTTAACTGAAATTCAAAAGAAAAACTGTAAGCTTCTAGTGTAACCTGTTAATGTTTATTTATTTTGTAATTTAATTATTTTTTTCTTTATTTCAGGGAGAAGATGGTTTCCCTGGATTTAAGGGTGACATGGGGCTTAAAGGCGACAGGGTAAATGCAGAAATATGATCTATCTCTGGCTTAGTTTTGGATGAATTCAGTGCTGTCACAATTTATATTACACGGTGCCTGCTTTTACCCAAACTGAGTTATCCTAATGGAGAGTCTACATAAAAATAATACAGTGATTACATCATTTATCACCGGATGCATTCACACATATTCAAAACTGTTCTTTAATGTAGTGATTCTGACATTTGAATGGAGTCACAAGCTACCTCCCTGTAATTTAGAATACTCCCATGAAATTTTGTTTCTCTGACAATGTATGTAGGCTGTAGGAAAAAAAATTTTTAAACTGCATATTCATCTGGTGTTTTATGTAATCGAGTACTTGAGAAACACATCGCATTCTCACATTGTTCTTTAATTTGCCATATTAACCAGTTTAAGGTGTTAAGCCATTGTGGTAAATTCCTTGCTGAAAACTGAGAGAACATGGCTCTGCCTTGTACACACACAGCTCATCAGTACTCATCAGTACTCTTCAGTACTCATCAGTACTCATCAGTTCTCACTGGGCCTGAACTGCTTGCTCAGTACTATGCGTCCCCAATTGGAATGTCTTCCTCAGCATCTCGTTCCATGTTTTTGCAGGGCGAGCCTGGTGTCCTGGGGCCTCGGGGTGAAGACGGACCCGAGGGACCCAAAGGTCGCTCAGGCCCCAATGGAGAGCTCGGCCAGGCAGGTCTGCCTGGAGAAAAGGTACGTTTCTGCACTTTTCCGGTACTGCTATAGAAGGGTACGGATCTCACCTCATAATCCCTGTTTTTAAACCCTAGAGTTTATTATATTACCATGAGATAAATTCACAGGATCAGCATACAGAATTTGTGTGTTCTAGATGCTATAGTAAATGGAATAATAACCCCCCCCTTTTTTTTCTTTTTTCTTTTTTTTGATGGCAATGTTTATTTACCATTAAGGGAAAACTAGGTGTTCCAGGACTGCCTGGCTACCCAGGAAGACAAGGTCCAAAGGTAAGTGCATGCAATTACAGGGTACATAAATAAGTTTGCTTTTAGAGAATAGATAAATGCAACTTCCTGCTTCAACAATGAGACAGAAATTAATTAATTGAGTTCTCCATAATTAATTTCCAATTAACAACTGTTGTGAAATGTAATTAACTCATTCTACAAGTTTGACTTCTCAGCTGAATTATTCATGCATTTGTAGACTGTGAGTTACTTTCAGGAACTCTGAGTAGTGCTGAAGGCTTGTCAGTTCCTGTTGTGGGCTGTGGTACCACTGGGCAGTGGATAATGATGTGTGTTTGGATGTGAGTGTGTGTGCCTGAGTTGGCTGGCACATTAAGTGGCCCCAGCAGGACAATAGACAGCTGTTGTCAAGTCATCAAATAAATAGGCACATCCTTATGATCCCATTTCTGTGCAGCCAGGCTGAACCAAAGCGACCTTCAGAACTGCAGCCCAAAAGTGGTCACGGGCTGCTTGAGGCTCCTTGCACACGCACACGCTGGGTTGTTGCTGACAGATGTCAGCCAAAACCACTGACACGTTTTTATTTCACCGAACAGTTTGGATTTAAAACCACAAAGTTGAGGTTGGGTCAGCTCAGAGCAGCGACTCGTGATGTTGTCCTGTTCACTATGGACACTCTGTCACTCTCCTGCGTACGCGCTGCCCAGCAGGCATTTCACACGTGAAAGCTGAAGCTGCCACTCCACATGTTTTTGTGCATTCCAGTAAAGAGGCGGCTTTATAGAATACACCTATGGGGCTGGCCCCTGTCTGATTAACAATAAAAATTATGTTTTTCATGTAAAAAAAAAAAAATGCAGGAAGCTCACTGTTCTTATCTGTAAGTGATAAAATTAATGAGGAAACCTCAGCATATATTTGCAAAGGCCAATGTAAAAAGTGCAGTAGGAGATCTGTCTGAAAAGGCCAGTATGTGTTTGCACCTATCCTCCTAGCCCAAGGCACTCGCCCCACCACCAGTGCCTGGGCTGTGTGCCATTCTTCAACATGTCAGGATGGGACTCTAACCGTGACAGGTCATTGGCACATTTCCATGCAGCTTGTGCTCTTTGGATTCAGTGCCACCTAGCATGATACATTCGTGAAAGTCTCGGGCACAGCTGAGAGTAACATGTAACAGGCAGCTTAAGGCTTTCATGTGGACAGCACACAAAAAGCATTGAAATTTGACTCATGTCAAAACATTTCACTTTATATGCGGCCAGGATCCAAAACTCACTGTGCAGTGGTAAGCTGGTTTTTAAAATTGTCTTTATTTTAGAGCCAGCAGTTTTATCACAGTAAGTCTGTTAACCTGATGACAGTTGAGGTATAATGAAATAAACTGAATGAGGTAGAATAACTGAAGTAGATCTGTAAACGTAATCCTTTAGTGTTTGTATCTGTACTGTGGTGGATTCTTCTCTGAGCAGTTGCTATGCATGCATTTTATATATGTTTGGGTTATTGTGTATGCATCAGGTGGAGGTGGTAGGTCTACATTTTTAGAGACATTGTGTACTTTACAAATCAGAGTCTCAGCAATAAACAGTGTTGTCTTCTTTTTCATCACTTAAGAGTACAATACATTTCTGTGTGTGTGTGTGTGTGTGTGTGTGTGTGTGTGTGTGTGCGTGTTCGTGCATGTGTGTGTGTGAACACGTGTTCCTGGTTATATGAAAATTTTAACTTATAAGCATCAATGCATGTGTAAATGTTTTACATCGAATATGCTAATATGGCTTTTACACAACCAATTTATGGCTGTTTGAAAGCAGCGCGTTTAAGAAGCGCGTTATAATTGTCGGTAAGAGGGTTCTCGCTCTGTCACTCCGTCTTATTCGATGAGATAATGAAAACAAAGCTCAGCTTGTCAGGTGCAGAGGCAGCCCTGACACTCTTTGTCATCTTCTCCGCAGGGTTCAACCGGCTTTCCTGGATTCCCAGGCGCTAACGGAGAGAAAGGTGGCAGGGTAAGGCAGGTCACGTTCACGCTTGGTACAGAATGATGCATCTGTGTGAAGTGATGTTTAAACCACATCAGAGAAAACACAGCAGAGAAATGGATGCTGTCCTAATCGCACCTATAATTTTTTCCTTTGCCTTGTTCTCTTTTTAAGCAATTTTAATCAACTGAGGGTAGTTTTTGAAAACATCTAAAGGAATTTTTCATACCAATCAAGTGAAATTCTGCCCTCGTTGCTACCAAAATAAACAGAGTCCGATCCAAATGTGCTTTATTATAGTAAAACTCGTTTGTGTTTTCAGTGTTCCATCACGTGTACTAAAAGTGCCTCAGCTAGTATCTGTGTTGCGTTAAAGCAAAGCACACTTAATAGTACAAGTCTCAGGTGAGCGATTTGTGGAAAATATCCAACTGTTACCTTTGACTGTAATTACTTCATTACATCTGGATTCTTCTGTTTTTCCAGCTTAACATGCTCTGCTGAAAGCACGTAAATACACTGGCTCATGGAAAAATTGGTTGGACATCCCTGCTAATAGGATTGAGACCCTTTGGGTATTTGCTTGGAAAATGTCAAGCACTGATGTTCTCTGTCTTGCTCCTGTAGCCTTCGGTCTAAATGCCAGGCCTTTTTAGACCAGCCTATGTCTGAAAACTGGTGGATGCTACGGTCCTGCCTAAAATGTCATCTTCTGGATTTTTCTGTGCCTTGGCCTCAGATGGTGTGAAAAGGGGCTGAAGGTCAGACCTGGGCCCATTATCCACGCTGATGATGAGGAAGAGGGTTATTTTATCTCTCTGTTGGCCCAAGTGTCACCTCTGTTCAGAGCTGAATGAAAGGCAGCTGACCTGGAGACCCAAACCAGGGAATATTTACTTACTTACTCTCGCAGGATGATAGAGCACTCTCGCAGGATGATAGAGCACTCTCGCAGGATGATAGAGCACTCTCGCAGGATGTTGTTGTTGTTGTCTTCAAAAGCCCTAATGATGTGAATTGGGGGGGGGGGGGTGAGCATTACTTCCCATTTTGTGTTGGACAACAATACAATACAACAATACAAGTGAACGTTTAGTCTTTATAATGGCCAGTCACGCATGCAGTGCTTAATATTTTTTTATATTTGTTTGTCTGTATTCATTTTTATTTTCTAGGGTACAGCAGGAAAATCTGGCCCAAGAGGACAAAGAGGACCAACGGTATTAATTTAATCTAATGATTTTGTTACTGAATCTGTAGAGTGTGCAGAATGTGCAGACTGATGGTTTATATCTGTCTGCGTGTTAGGGCCCACGTGGCGGACGTGGAGCCAGGGGACCGACGGGAAAGCCCGGCCTGAAGGTACCAGACGCCCCCCGTAAATGTCCCCGCAAGGGGCCCACTCCATTGCTGTCCAGCCTTACATTTCATTTACACTTGATCCTTACACTCTTCCACCCATGTGTGCAGGGTAACGCAGGTAATGATGGCCCTTCTGGTGGACCTGGTGAAAGGGTAAGTCCTGTGATCCGTATTGTGATGTTGGACCAACTGTGGCAGGCTAGGGAACCAGGCATTTAAAATGAGCCCCCAACAAAAAACATTAGTTTTCCACTTCACTGCTGTAGCTGTATGATGCCGTTAGGGGATCACAGCTGTTGACCTTTGGATGGCTGACAAGGACAGAAAACCTTTTTTTGTTTACTTGGGAAGTAATTATGTTTGATTTTATATCTGGGTGTTTGATGACAAAGGCACAGTAGAACAATATAGGCTTTGTGGTTTTGTTCGAATAAACAACAACAACAGCAAAAAAATAAATAAATTGAGTGTTTTGTATATGCTCTTTGTCATTTTTGTTATGTTCAACACATATGTGCGGTCAGATTTAACTGTTAGACGTCACAGTTATCACTGAATTCTAGATTCTTGTTCCATGACGAATATTTTCCACTCACCACTGGTGCAGACACTTCAGTGCTTTTACAAAATGCGCAAACCTTTGGCTTTCATTGAACTGAACTGAACTGAACTGTTTTTTAATAAGTATAAAATGTTTTATAATTATGACAACTTAGTGAAGGTCAGCAGCTCAGCTTGGCTGAATCGTTGTCGTGGGTAATATTGTATCGTTACATATTTTAACAATATATAAATTTTTGTGTGGTTTTTAAATCTGGTCTAGTAAATGCCTTAAAGAATATGAATCGAAGTAAGCATCGTAACCTATGCCATCTCATAAAAAACTTTAAAAAAAGCTGTGATTAGGAAAAATTAATATTATCTCTGTAGGGCAATCAAATTTATATTTCATTTGCCACTAATTCAATGAGGCAAACTTTTCATGATTAAACAGGATGCCATGAATTAAATTATGCATGAATTTAATATTCTTTTTTCTCTCATAATGCAACTTCGCACAATTACCAAAACATATATGCTAACAGACATCTGTATTAGCATCTAGGGCCAGTTCCATGCATAAGCAACATAACCCACCGCTGAGGGCCATAAATCAGCAGGGTGCGCCACCACAGCCATACAGAAAAGTACATTAATATTAAGAACATTTAGTTGAGACCCACTGATCCATGTCACCACAAGACAATAATGACACAAACAGCTAGTTTTTGTAGTCAGACAGTATTACACATGAGTTCACCCCTGCTGAAAATGCATCGCCAGGAGAGCGATGCTAGAAAACACACTCCTAACCAATGGTAGCAAGCTAAGACGTATTTGTCAAACGCAAGCAAACACACCACTGAACGCAACTACGCACTTCAGGCTAACTAAAGTAATATTGGTTAATTAATAAAAAAAAAATTCAAAAATCAAATTTTTTACTTTTGCAGTAAATTAATTTAGTGGTTCTCCAAGATATATTGCAATCAGTGTAAACTCTTTTTTTAAAAACACACACACACAAAACATCTATGATAGCATATAGCATTATACAGCAATAGATATCTAACACAACTTTGTGCAAGACTTGCAGATAATGCATTGTGATGCTTGTTAATAATGCCACTAAAACAATATGTGAGTTTTGTTAATAGACTCTAACAATTAACAGAAATATTGAATTCCTTTGTTATTATAACAGGCTAGCGTCAGGTATTTGTCTTTTAAAAAACACACAAAATAGCACATAGATGAATCTTTACAGATGAAACACACAGATGCCACTCCCTATCCCCTAGGTCCAACCCATGGTAGGTCCACTCGCATATCAAAGAATCCCCCTGTAACAAGCCTTTGCATAAATTGATCAAACACCCAATAAAATACAATATGTATTAAACAATGTAAGAACTATTTACAACAGTCTGTCAGTTGTTACATTAAAATAATATATGAATACTGCCTTCTGGCTCAGTGACGAACAGCGTATTTGTAAGCTGCTTTAAGTCAGATTCTGCTTAGAGCCCCCAAAGACTAGAGCCAGCACTGTTACGATCAGATAACTTTCGAGTTATTAAAGCATATCTACTACTTGTGATGTTGTGAAGAAGTCACTAGGTAGAACCCATCATGTGATCTAATACATGCGATGTCACTGGGTAAAACCCACCAGTTCATTTCATGCTTGTGACATTACAAGGCAAACCTCTTGAGAACACTTGACACTTGTTACATAGGTGACCTGAATCTATCAGCTGCATAACAACTGAAATCACCAGGCTGGTAAATCACTGTCACAGCTGCTAGTGATTTCCCAATGTTAATTTGACCAATTTTATTTAATGAGCATCAAATCAAGACTGCTTGCATTTCTTAGAGTCTATTAGCAAAACTCACATAACCCATAAGCTCTGGGGCAGTTTAATAACTAATTCCAGAACCAAACAACGCTATCTGCTTTTATGGTATTTTTAAAGTGTACTTACGAAATTGCGTGTGGCATCAGGCTAGTTCTTGAATAGCCGCAATGGACAAATTCTTTTTTTATCTATTTTCTAGTTTTTCTTTCCATATCTCAGCCTGATTGTTATTCTTATATTCTAGGAACCTTCATTTATAAAGTAAATGCATTCAAGCTTTATTCACATAAGAATCTGAAATGCATAACTTAATTTCATTGTAAAAGTCTGATAAACAATAATATTATGACAAATGTACACATTAGTTAAATGTTAATGTCTTCATTATCTTGAAATTTTAGCTGTATTTGTTATAGTTCACCTCCCCCACCCTTCTCCGCTACCCCATCAAAGAAACTTGTAAGGCTTCCTGAACTTTTTAGTTCCTACCCCTGTCACGTCAGTTGAGTCATGCTCGTTGCAGACTTCATCCTTAGAACAATAAGATGGATGAGGACTCGCATGTTTTATTCAGATATTGGATTAGATTTTTTTTTTCTTCCCCCATGGCTGTCTCCTCCTGCAATGAAAGATTCCATGTCTCTCATTCTCTTTCCTTCTGCTTCTGTCTGACTGCCGTCCTCTGCATTCCAGGGACCACAAGGGCCTCAGGGGCCAGTTGGATTCCCAGGGCCAAAGGGACCCCCAGTGAGTATACCTCATTTTTACTGCACTGTATAAAGACATACAGCCGCTCTGCAGTTACAGTATTAATCTGTGATTTTTCAAACTTTGTGTGTTGTACTCCCTTACACAAACGATTTCAGAACTTCAGTAAAGAGAACCTAACCCTTATTACATCCTCATTAAATTTGCTATATAAATTTACATCTCTGTGGTTTTATGTGGTATATTTTTTCTCACATAGTGGATTGCTTCAGATGTCTTTTGGGATTAAATGATTTCTTATTAAATATCAGATATTCTTAGATAACAGAAGCGGTAGGGAGTTGAATAGAATATGTGTATGAGGTGATCTGTGACAGAGAAAGAGTTCAGTGTTAAGATGGTGATATACTGCTTCCATTGCAGTGAGGCATGTGTGTTAGGGCAGGTGTGTGTAGGAAAGTCGTTAAGAACTAGCTGTGTGTTTGCAATCGCAGGGACCACCTGGGAAAGACGGACTGCCCGGGCACCCAGGACAGCGAGGAGAAACGGTGAGTGACCCTGACTATGTATTACGTGGCACCTGGACCTGCCAGTCTCAAAAGATGCCCACTCCACTTGTCTTCTCCTTCCAAACCTCAAGTAATACAAGTTCCAGAGAATGTTTATCTGTCCCGCAGTGAAAGGTCTGTTTGTCCAATAAGGCATTTTATTTATGGCTTTGAATTCTACCATCGTTTGTGGTCAAATGTCGGTCACTTGGCAATCCAAAATTCATGCCGACAAATTCTTTGCCTAAGATAAATAAAGGCAAATTGCTTTGTTAATGAGCACAACTTATGACATGGGTGCTATCTGATCAAAAACCAAAATAGAATGGGCGAGAAGGCAAGAAGAGATTTTATTTTTCAGCCACGTTGTGCTAAGTGATACATTCAACAGACTGACAGATTGTCTGCCGTTCCTAAGCTCTTCCCAAAGTAAGGCACACTGCTTGCAAAACCAGAGCCTTTCAAGTCCAAAAAATGCAAAGGACTTTTAGAAAAGGCGAAAGACCTGACAGTTATCTAATGTGACAAATATTTAGGTTGCTAATAATGGTTAATGTTGACTCTCACATAAGCTTCTGATTACAGATATTTATTTTAAAATCAGTATGCCTATTTGTTGTTATTTTAATTGATCGCTTTGATGTGAAAGAGATCCTTACGGACTCCCATTACTAAGCAATGATATGAGAATGGCAATATATTTGCATACAAGTATCGTCTGTTCAAACAGGCATGTATTATCAATTACATTTTCAAGACAGGCAGTTAACGCATTGATTTTAATAAATTGCCTAGTTAAATTGAATTTATTTACTTGCGGGCTGTGCGTTCACGTAAAGATCAGTCAGAAAGGCTCATTAGCGGGGGTGCACTCCTGCTGTCGGTTGAGGAGCGCCCACAGGGAGTGTACACTCAAAGAGTTTTGTGAGTCGCTGCTGACTCATCACTGACGGGCTTGCCTGCTCACAAGTTACTTCCCAATGAGGAAAGCCAACTCAAGAACTGTCACATCATCCATCTCCACTGTTAATGGTGTCCCATTAGGAGGTTTTTAGTGCCCGATTTACTCGTGGCCAAACGATCGGGACAGCCTGCGGCTTGTGAGCAGATTGCCACCGCTTGACCTTTTCATCCACGAAACAGGAAGTTTGTCTTTTTCATGGGAGCAAATTTTGAGGCAAATCTGTTGGTCCATTATGCTCCGAGTAAAAAATAAATGGCCTAACAGCGCCAATTAGCTCTTCAGTATAACATTCAGCATAATGACTGGCTTGTGAACCCCGCTGGTGCCACTGTAATTTCTCTGATCAATGGAAAGAACACTTTAAGGCATGAAAAAACTGACCTGATATTGTGCAGTGGAGCCCATGAAACCTTTGAGGGAAATCACCACATATGCACAAAGTGTAATTTCAGTCTGCAGTCACAGAAAAGAAAGTCTGACTCCATACTGTGCCTTTGGGCAGGTATTATGCTCATTTTTCAAATCAAATTTGTATGATGCTTGTATTTATAGACAAAGCTGGAGTTTTTCAATGTTATGTACTAACTGAATATTTCAGTTGATTTTTACATAGCGCCTTTCACAACAAGTCTCAAAGCACTTTATAGAAAGAAATTACAGATAATACAGAATTAACAGCAGGCAGATAACTGAGGTTAAAGATAAAGCCAGACAACAGCAGAGGAAAGGAACCAAAAACTCCACAGTGTGGAGGAAAAAAACCTCTGGGGGCCCGAGGTTGACTGACTGCCCAGCCCATCCTGGACATGCTAACATTACAGAATACACAGTTGATAATTGAGGCTATGAATGTAAATAGTATTATGGAGTCCTTTTGTGTTCCAGGTGTGGGAGCCGCTATCTTTAGGCTCAAGGCATTCCTTGGGCAAAGGCCCCATTCAGGGAGTGGAGGGGGGTACTCTGGGTGTCAGCAACTCTAGTAGGGCATCCCGCTCAGATGGACAACGGGTCACATATGGATAGAGAAGGACTTTGAATTGGGAAATGGTGAATGAAGCAGTGGTGTCACTTTTTTTCCATACCCGGCTTATAAATTTTCTCCATAGCTTTCTGGTTTAATAGAAAAATGCATTATGTGTAGTTTGTATGAGCACTTTGTAGGCATCATGTTTCACAGGCCTAGAATCTGCAGCGCCAGCTGTCCCCTTTTCAGTCAACACCAGCACTTAGTTCTCCTTTAAAGTAATTAAGTGAAATTACTGGCTAATGACTAGAAAGACGGTACATTGGTCATTGCTGGTAAATGCTTACATGTAGTGCGTTTAGACGCTTGAGGCCAAAGCTGACATACTGAAACATCTTCAAATATTGCATGGATGAAATGAGAGTTTAAACATGGTTTGTGTATGTTGATAGATTAACTGAAATCTGATCCTCTGGGAAATATTTAAAGCAGTGGATTACTTATTGTCTAATGTGGGAAAGTAGTTACTGAGCTCGGCATGAACTGTACATAAATACAACCACATGTATTTAAATTGTTATGGAGAGTCACTCAGTTTAAGAGCGTGCATTTGATATTTGTTTGGCAGAGATTTCTCCATCTGCCCTTTTTGTCACTGAGTCTGAATTGTGTTTCTCTTTGTTGTTTTCATTTTCCAGGGTTTCCAAGGGAAGACTGGTCCTCCGGGTCCAGGAGGTGTTGTAGGTCCTCAGGTAAATTAACCTTGTGGATGGGATTTCACATCCACAAAGCAGATTTCACAACCAAGTGGGCTCTTTTTGGTGGTTGTCCCCACAACCTCCCACAAGCACATGTTCAGCATTGTGATGCAAAGTTCTTTTTCTGCTCTGCTGATAAGGCCAACAGAAAACTGGAACCATTGCAACACCGCAAACAAATGTTTCCTTTGGGTAATTGGCAGGCACAAAGTATTGTTTTTTCCAAGAGATTCTCCAGGAAAATTGTATACTTTTAAAACATGCATGACACATAAACTAGAAGAAAATATATGCAAGACAGTTTTTTAAATGTTACCTTTCACTGTGTACCTTTTTATTCACACTCTCCAAGCTCACAATTCTCTGTGTATTGAACTGATGAAAAATATAGAGTATATCCCATTACACTGACCCACTGCTGACTTTGATTCAACAGGGTCCTACTGGAGAAACAGGTCCAATTGGAGAGAGAGGCCACCCTGGATCTCCAGGACCCCCTGGAGAGCAAGGTCTTCCTGGTGCAGCAGGGAAAGAAGGAGCAAAAGTAAGGTCTTCTTTTTGTATTTACGTCTTGAACTGCTCATTCTATTATATCTGCAAGGACAAGAAATTCAAACATTGACCAAACAAGCGTTGCTGTCGCAGGACTAAAGTGTATCAGAATAAATGAGGCCAGTGTGAAAAAGAATGTGATTTTTAACATGACATATTATGTCCAAGGAGTGAGGTGTGTAGAATGAGCTTGCATGTCATAGATGATGAAAGTCCCAGTGTGGTTAGACCTTTCGTTCCCACTACCAGTTTGGCTTCAGGCAGCAAAAGCTGTGAGTTATAAATATGCAGAATGCTCAATTTCCCCACATAGATTGGTTTTGCAAAGCAATTTTGAAGGAATTTAGCAGATTCTGTGAAGGGTGTTCACGTTAAATCCGGGTCAGATTCTTCAGCCTGCTTCACTCCACCTGCTTTTCCCTCCTGGGTCCAGGTGGTTTAATCAAGTTGCACACTACAGAGCCAGCAGACAGCCGCTCTCCACTTCGTCTCTCTCAGCAACCTTGCTGAGATGCTGTTCCTGTCCAACAACATGCTGGCAGCTCACGAGAGAGCAGAGACTATTTCTGAGTCACACTTCATTGGTCTATCCTTCATTCAAAAGAAAAATCACTTTTCTCTCTGGCGGATTTAAGGAAACGTTGTTCTTTTTGATGAAGGATTTTAACAGAGGCAGACTAGTCGTGATGTTAAGTTTTCTGTGCTCAAAGGATGGGTTATAAGCATCTGATTAGAGAAAGACTTTGGCTTTCCAGCAGACAAGTTGCTAAGAAACATGTTAATTAATCGTCCTCATTTATTAGTGGGCCAGTAGCCAGTGGTAAGGTAACTTGGTTGACCTTTCCAAGATGGCTGACACCTCGAGCTTCTCCTTTGCACTTTATGCTTTGTTGTGTATTAGGGGTCCGTGTTGATGTGCTGTTCTGTTTTGTTGTTGTCCACAGGGTGATCCTGGACCTCAAGGAATCTCTGGAAAACATGGTCCTTCTGGTCTGAGGGGATTCCCTGGAGAAAGAGGCCTGCCGGGAACCCCTGTAAGTTGTCCCCAGTGCAACCTCAAAAAAATAAAAAAAAACATCATTTCCTAAACTACACGTCTCAATTGACCTGTAAAAGAAAAACAACCCAAAGGTGATATTTTACAAATAGTTGATAAGAAAATCTGGTTGCATGTGTGCATAAGTAGTGCATAAGATTACTTCCTTTTTTAATGACTATTGCAAAGTATTAAAAGTTAATACTTAGTTAAGCTGGAAAAAAACTTGCGGCCTGCATCCTTTAACATTAACCAGATTCAGCATACCCGGAGGTCTGTCTGTGCTTTCTGATTTAGAGACGGCAGTGGTTTTTCTCAGTTATATTGTCAGGATTATGACCAGTATCACTCCTGAATTGAAAACAAATGCTTGCGCCTGTCTAGTGAATGCCAAAGCTGGAGTAACTACATGCGGTGATAATGCCTTTGCTGCACTATGATTTACTACCAAACAAAGACACAAGGCCTCATCACCCACCTCATCTTGTGCAGTTGCCTTCTCTTCCCCTCAGTGCTTACTGGTCAAAATTAATTGTGTCTAATGTGGAAAAAGGCGACCCTATAAATGACAGTCTGGGACAAAGTCCAGATAGACAAAGCCATCCTACTGTAGGTCAGAAAGAGGGAATTACCAGCATTGTTATGTACCTTTGTGTGTGAACAGGTAACTGTCAGGTTTACATTTAGGCCTCATGGCTCGCAGTCTGGCACGCTCCATGGCTGTTAAAGTTACATTCAGCTGTGGTCATTTGTGGGCTTTCTTTTCAACACCACCTTTTCCTGGGTGTGTCCTGAAGCTGTCAGCAAGGACAGAGATCACTGTGTTTGAGCTTTAACAGGTTGAGGATAAGCAGGATTTTCTGTTTAAGGTACACTCACTGCCGCTGCTCGTTTTCAGGGTCCCGGTGGCTTGAAGGGAGGAGAGGGTCCACCAGGCCCATCCGGCCCAAATGTAAGTATTCTATTCCGTTGCCATGGTTACCAATGTTCGGTTTAAGACAAAAGCGTGTGGGTATTGAGTGCAAATGAGAGGCAGCAAATGTGGCGG
Organism: Chitala chitala; assembly: GCA_025773905.1. Taxonomy (NCBI): domain Eukaryota; kingdom Metazoa; phylum Chordata; class Actinopteri; order Osteoglossiformes; family Notopteridae; genus Chitala; species Chitala chitala. The sequence goes on along the minus strand of JABJVR010016994.1, from coordinate 11,722 downwards.
ACGGACGCGTGCATGCAAGACTGCAGCACTTGTCATGCAAACTTGGAATGACATGGGTTGACGAGACATTTTTGAGCACAAATATGCCTGTTGGGCAGGGAGAGCGCGTCAACGTGAAGTAATCAGAGTCAACACTAGAGGGCGGTTTCTCCCTTTTAAGAGTGGATGGAGCATCTACCATGTCAAATTCCATCCAGATAAATACACTAGTCAGACTGTAATTACTGCCTCTTGACATTTCACCCTTTATAGATCTCAATGAGAGGTTTAAGGTGGCATTAGCGTAGTTCTACTAGTGTAAGGCTTTCTTTACTTTAATAGCTCTTGAATTTCAGTCATGCTGCAGGAATTCCAAAAACCTAGATAAGTGCGCTATCTGTGTAATAAGTCTTTGTTAAAGCAGACGTTAGGATTTTTTTTGGAAAGCACTATATTGTAATTGTGCTTAAGAAGGCAGAATGATATGCTCTCCAGATGAGACATGACATTTACAATAAAACAGTGTACATCTGGTTTGTTGACGCAAATTAGTTTTCGCTGCTTGTCCATCGTATTGGTTGTGTACCGTGGAACATATTGTATTATCCATGTTTTATCTAGGCATGGAAAACAGATATTTGCTTTCTTCTTAATTCTTTGTTTACATTGCTTTCTTGGCAGAATGACGGTATAGCTTGACTGACACACATGCATTATACTTTATTGAGGGAGTTCCTGTTGTGCGACTGTCTGCCTTTGAGCTGTTAGCACTGTTTCACTGTTTGTTTCTACGGCGATCAGTTAAGGAGCAGCGGGTGCCTACTCAGGAGGCAAATATGGCTTTGACTCTGACAGGAGCCTAACCACTTGATTGGCTCTCTAAAGGCCTGAGGTTTTTGTGTGTTTCTGTGTCTAATTACGTGTGTGTGTGTGTATGTGTATGTGTGTGTGTGTGTGTGTGTGTGCGTGCATATGGGCACTTGTATTTCTGTGTGCATGTGCAAGGCTGTGAGAGACAAACATCCAATCTCTGAGGATGTGTCAACATATTCTGTGTCAGTATCCGTGTTTGGCTGTGCTGTTTTTGTGCTTTTGTGTGTGAACGTCAAGGAATGACTTTGTGCAAGGCTGCACTTGTATATCCATGTATGCATTTGTACGACTGCTCTCTTGACAATATAGGTGTGTCTGCATATTTATGTAGAAATAGACAGATGCACGGGTGTAAACGTTTTTGTGGGTGTACTGTACTTCTAACACAAGACAGGATTTGCATACCTGTGTATTGTGCTGTGTATACATGTGCATTTGTCAAGGGCAGTTGTAGGACTGTAGGATTTTTTTTTATGGGGGGCCACAATGGCACCATATGTAACATAGAGGGGCCAACCCCTGCCATGTAATTTTTTTTAAAGCAACTCATGAGTGACAGGATGAAGGTGCATTGGTAAAAGAGCTAATTGAATTTCATCTGGTGCCAATATCCCTGTGGCCCCACCTCAACATCCCCCCCTGGCGTTTGTGCAGCCCTCTGCTTTTACATGGATAGCACCAGGCCTTGCTTTCTCACTTCAGCAAATGTGTCAAAGGTCTGGAGGGGGTCACGTGTCATCTCCACGTCACTTCAGAGCGCAGATCATGACCACGCACAGCAGATGTCCTGCACATGTTCGGGGTTTTTAGCACGTAATAAAACAGACCTGGCAGCAGTATCAGAGGACTCGTCATTTCCATACCTTAAAGTTGAAATTGCTGGAAGGCTTTGGCAGGTAGACCATAATGTCGTCTTAATCTTATTCTATTTGTGTACAATTTTCCATTTGTATAGACTAATTTCATAAACCATCTGTGTACATATAGGTTTTAAAAATGGAATAGAATGAAGGTGAACAGATTAGAATTTTGGTACCCTTTTCATAGAATTGATGTTAACTCTATCTGAGTTTGCCACACAGCTTGCATCTTTATTCCTTTATCCGTAGATGCAGCATGTGACAAAGTTGTCATTTCATCTTTATCAGTTTAAAATGTCTGGAAGGCCATGAGGTGGTAAAGGCTTGTTGACCTTAGTTGTTTTATAGAGTTAATGTATGTTGATTTTAGTTGTTTTTGTAAGTTAACATATAACGGCCAAAAATACTTGGCCAAAACTTAAGGGGAGCCTCTGGCTCAGTCTGTATTGCTTACTTTACTATGTGACAAACTCCTTAAATTCCAAAATATGGAAGTTGCTAATTGCCACATGACACAGAGATACCTAAGTACAATCTGTAGTATTAGATGTGTCGCTAGATTCAACAAGATAGATGGAGCATTTTGTATTACGACTAACGTCAAACACATTATGTTTTCATATCTGTGTCCTTTTTGGGGTCAATTTATGTTCAACAGCGAACGTGGAAGGTAGCCATTTTCATTTTGCTCCTTGTGATATGTGGAAATGAATTGAGAGATTCCTGCTGAGATCAAACAAAATCCTGTTTTTTTGCCAGCTATTTTTGGCATTTCTTTAACAAAAGGCGGGAGTGTGGAACAGGGGGTGACTCATCATCTGTCACTTTGCTCTCCAGCACGGACGTATAAATGACAGAGGATGGGTCAAGGAGAATGCGGTGGCCTTTCTCATGAATATTTTGAGTCTGTAATAAAAGAATACCACACATGTAGTGTGGAACGTTGATATACTCAGAGACAGGAAAAGGTAAAGTACAAGACAGATGTGCAGAAACACTTTCAAAATGACACCTAGAAATAAAATAAGACAGCGACATGTGATGTAGTGGAATTTCTTAATGATTTTGTCATTATTGTCTGTGTGACCCAAGCTTGGTTCAGGTTGCTCTAACAGAAAGAATCATATATGCTATTGGGGTAGTTCTATTTATTTTTTATTTTTTGCTACAAATGGCAGATTAATCTTTATGGAAGGGTTGCTTCAGTATGTTCTTGTCTGTGTTTATAGGGATCTCCGGGTGAGAGAGGGGCAGCAGGACCCGGTGGACCCATTGGCCTCTCAGGCCGCACAGGCCCCCAGGGACCCCCAGGGCCAGCAGGAGAAAAGGGAGGTCCGGTGAGTATGACCCAGCATGCTATGCCTGAGTGAGGCAGTCACAGGTAGGCCAGAATGCCACTCACATGAACCAACACTGAACTTTTCATCATTTCTGATGTGACTGTACTCTGCTCACATGCTTTTGCCACTTCAGTAGAGACAAAAACTGATACATAATAAGCATAAATAATTGGTATTTATTCAAAGTAAAATTGAAGAGCATGACAAATTTGTTTGATGTAGTCCAAAAGAACATAGACGCCTTCCAAAACTGTTCCTTTACAGTACAGCAGCGGATTCTTTTGTGTGGCTTGTGACAGACCTGCCTCCTTGGATGTACACAGCTTGCTGGATCTGATATTCTGTAGCTTTATGACTCAGTGTGACAGCAGGAAGTACATAAAGCATGAGGGCAGTGCATGGACACACTGTGGTACACTGTCCCTCACTGGGCTCTGTTCTTCTGGACAAAGGGCGAGAAAGGGCCAATGGGACCAGCTGGCCGTGATGGCATCCAGGGACCTGTTGGCCTTCCTGGGCCTGCTGGACCCCAGGGACCACCAGGAGAAGACGGTGACAAGGTGAGTGCCTGTTGTCCATGTACCATTCTTTCTCGAGGAGTTGGGCAAAAGAAAGAAAGAAAAACTATGGATGTGATCAGTCATCACCATAGTACCACTTTCAGACCATCTGCAGCAGAAATGCGCATTTGTCTCTTTATCTGTCACTATACTTGAGGGTGACAAAGAGCATCATCATTTTGAAAAGATACTAAAATGGCCTCATCCTGCCATTTTATCTCCTCTTGGTATGCACCCTTGTAAATAACTGTGCACTTCAAAGGAGACGTTTGAGTTTGTTGGCCTATTGTTTTAGCATAGCCCAAGGCCACAATACTAGACTTTCCACTTGATGTATTGTAGAATATAATGTTATGCATTTAGAATCAGACATTTTAAATTCTAAATCCATGTCATGTCCCACAGTGCACATTTAAGTCAGTTAAACCCAAGCTTAGTAATCATGTAATGGCAAATATACCCACTAGATAATTTTCCACAATTACATATGAAAAGACACTTTGGCTGAAGCTGCACACATTAAAAAAAACATGACGAAAGTGGTGATAATGATCATTTTTCTTAGCGTCATTCAAAGACGCCTGCATACCTTATAATTTCACCCCTATACCGTTCGGCGAGTGTGATGTTTTTCTGCAGATTCTCATTACGTTATCCTTATTAGGGTTACAGCGGTGGCTCACCCCTGGAGATAAGGCTTTCTAACCCAGGAGTACTAAGGGTAGTTAATTACTCGCTGCACCAGTGAACACACTCCTTTTGCTGTGTTTTCCAGGGGGAGGTTGGTGAGCCAGGACAGAAGGGCAGCAAGGCGGACAAGGGGGAACAGGTGAGTCGATTTAAAGGCTTCTCGTACCAAACATCTGAGCCTTCCTCTGCAGTGTGGATAATCACTGTTGTTTTTGGGAAGTTTTTTGAGTAGATTTTCTCAGGTGTATCACACAACTTGCTTAAAATACACATCCGATGATCCGATGTAATCAGGCACAATGTTCTTTGAGATGTTCAAACCTATTGGTGAAGGTTTGTCATCAGCTTACAGACACCTTTGAACTACCTGTCAGATGTTTAGTGGTCGAAGTTGCTGTCACACATGCCTGATGTTGTGCTCTGTGATCTCCAGGGTCCACCTGGCCCGGCCGGTCCTCAGGGTCCTATTGGCCAACCCGGACCTGCTGTAAGTACACCCTTCCCCAACTGCACCCCATGCCTATCTTGTGCACCTGGTATACTCAATAAGGAAGACAGTAACAGAGTGTTCATAAACATAATCAGATGTTGATATCGCTTGTTTGCTTAAAGCTTTTGTTACAGTTCAGTGTATATGTATAATGTGTTACCCTGCTTTTATAGTAAAAAGATAGGTATTGCTTTGAAGAGTATACTACTGTTACAACCTTTTTTCCTTTTTGTGTGTTATACACTGGAAAAACTAAATAAAGTGTGTGCATATATCTATATGTTAATGTGTTGATATTTTTAAAAATAAGCTTTTTTCTTTCAAAAACTTTAATAAATGGTACTAGAATGTAAACCCGCATTTTCAGAGACAGTATACAGTTTCTGTGTTATCACATTTGTAAGAGGCTAACTTTGCATCCAGTCAACCATGCTAAGCTACAGTGGTGTTATTGATCCGAGCTACTGTATTTGGTTGTTTATTTTCCACGTGCCCCACCAACTGTGGCAGTCTTGTGATTTCATCCCTTACAGATATCAGTGCGTGGCTGAGCTCAGAACTCAGCTAAAGGGCTCACTTGGTGCTGTGTGTTTGGTTTTGTAGGATTTACTAAACAGTTGTTGCCTTGGCAATACACCTCTGATTGTTCAAACAGCAGTTCCATGGGTTCCTTTCAGGAGATACATGGTGGTTTTGACATGTGATTGAAGGGCATTATCGAACCGATGCTATGTTGTGGGGTACTTGCTGGCAATACCTTGACCTGCTCTTTCTGTAGGGCTCGGACGGGGAGCCTGGGCCTCGCGGTCAGCAGGGCATGTTTGGCCAGAAGGGTGATGAAGGAGCTCGCGGCTTTCCTGGACTCCCGGGCCCTGTTGGACTGCAGGTGAGTCGACTGCTGGCTCTTAGGAAACACACACACACACACACACGTGTGCATGCTCATGGAGCAAGTTTCACTGACAGGAATAATGGCTCTCTTCAAAAAGAAAATCAAGGAGCTTCTTCACATAAGTATTAATTTGATGTGAGACTTTGAGCGTCACATCAAGTAAAACTCTGCAGCAGATGCATGGTGCTGACGCAACACAGAAAAACAATCCATTAGATGGCCTGCAGCAGTGCAGGTTTTTCATTCAGCCCCTAAATGTTCAAAAGCCTGTGTAGGTCTATCTGTGCACTTAACAGCATTTGCACCCATCAGCAGTCCAGTCAAATGTGCATTTACGATTTAAGGTCTTCGGTTACAACCTGTATTTTCCATATATGCGCACTGAGCTCTCTGGCTGACAGGAAAAGAAGCAGGGAGTCAGTCAAATGTTGTGACAGAAAATGTAATACTCCACGGGGCTCAGCAAAGCGAAGGTGCCGCGCGGTGAAGATAGCACACTTCAGGACTCCCACGCTAATAACTTCAACAATGAAGTGGAACAGATGATATATTACAACTGATCAACTTCAGAAGAATAAGTTAGGAGAGCAAAAGAAAATGCACAATTGCATTATTTTGAGTCAATTAACCATGTATCGATGTTGAAATAACTGCAAAATAAAATTACACAGGGGATGGAAGCCACTATGAGACTAGATCGCTAAGTCATTCAGTTAAATTGACTTTTAATTGAGCATAATGAACTTTATTCTGACTGTATTAATTGTATTGGCTGAACCTCCAGTAGGCACTTTGCCATTGGAAACTTAGTATTCCTCGTAATTACGGTTCTCATTAATGATGTTTCCACAGGGGGAAGTAAAAGCCATTTGGTTTTATATCCTTCCAGGGATGGAATTTGCGTTTAATAACACTATAATTGTAGCCACTGGGGGTGCGGCATTTGAGGAGGGTCTTTACGGATGAGGGAGTGTAAATATCAGATAGTATTAGGCACGCAAGGCCTTTATTCCTTAGGCGTGGTGCTGAAAGTCTATGGAGGCAGACAGGCTTAAGTAATGTATGTTAAGTCAAAGGCAATGCTGAAGTCATGGTGCAACAGCATGTCATTGATTTCTTCTGCGCAGTGTTGTTGTGTGTGTGTGTGTGAGAGAGGGGGGGAGATAGGGAGATGGGGCGAGATAGAGCAAGAGAGAGGTGGAGAGAGAGAGCTGGAGAGAGCGTGATAGAGAGCACATGCACTATGAGGCATTTTTCTACATTTAATAAAATGCTGACAGTTATATATTTCTTTCTGTGTACCATATGGCCCACCCACCCATTCTGCTCAATTTAAGAGGAAATTTTGTGTGTCCTCAAGGCTTCAGTAACTCCAACAAAACCAGCTCAGTTTGCCTGCTTATTTGTGTGTGTTTGTTTATTCGGTATTGCTGGCGTTCATATGCCATTTATGTTTGAGTATAAATGAATCAACTGCGCTTTACATGGCATCTGAATTTAAAGCATGTTTTAATAACAAAATATATGTTGAATCCCCTATTTTTAATTCCATTATATTACTTCCTTCCTGTCATTGTTTTTGGCATCACTCAAACCGTTATATGAATGCCTGGTATTTGAATACTTCCCACAGAGAAAAACAAAACTTAGCAAGCAGACGGATACAACTGAGTCATGAAAATAAAATGAGTCATGAAATGTGGATGCTGGCGGCTCTCTGAATTACTGAGGGTGCGCTCATCAAATTACGCAGCAAAGCACAGAATGGCTTACGCTAAAACCCAGTACCAGGGGAGCCTGTTAGATAAGTAAATTAAGGCTTTATATTGGATTAGTAATGGTTATTTTAGCACAGACACATTCAGATGGTTTTAGCCATGCCTAATTTGTAACACTGTCAGCTTCTCCTGTCTGCCCTTAACCATTAATTTTATTACCACTCTGATTCTAATTTATATATAATCTTTTAAATATGACACGGTGTGTTTAGGGTAGTCTGTGAGTAACCCCATAGTAAACCCATGCCCTTGTAGAGGCTAAGGCACAATTTGCATAACTATTACAACTTACAACTAGTTTTATAATATTAGTACTGATTATTTAATAGTACCATAGCTGGACCCCTGAACTGACTGGTTTACAGTTACCCAAACACACCTCTTTCCTTTTGTAGGGTCTTCCTGGGCCTCCAGGTGAGAAGGGTGAGAATGGAGATGTCGGTCCCATGGTGAGCTGCCATATTATTACCAATTTAGCTGCTGTTTTGCTTTAATCACAGTCTGTTTTGACAGTTTTGTTGTGCACATTGACAACTCGCTCTGGACTTGCTAAGCACCCGGTGTTGTATTTGTGCTGTTCTAACCGTGTCACTTCACAGGGACCACCTGGCCCACCTGGTCCAAGAGGACCCCAAGGACCCAGCGGGGCAGATGTAAGTTCCATGCTTCTTTTGGTGTCCACCTGTTATCATTTGTCATTGTTTTCTTTTTTTTTTGTTTTCTGACTTTTGAATTGAGTTTTTCATCTGCTGTTGTGCCTCACTCTCGGTTGTGTCTTGTGTGGAATGCCAGGGGGCACCAGGACCTCCCGGAGGTGTGGGGCCAATGGGCGGAGTGGGAGACAAGGTAAGATATGGTGGACCCCATTTTACGCACCTGCACCCCTCTCATAATTCCTATATAAAATGATCTAAAACAAGTAGTTTGCAGCCATCATGCTGCGGTGGGCTGTAGAGAGGCCCTCGTGAGCCGTATGCCACTCATGTATTTCACCAGAAAATAATGCACTGAATCTAATTCCCATCACTCGCCTTGTCTGAGTCAGGGGTTCAGAGCACAGACTTTATTCATGTCTGATTTACAGCCACTTTAACACCATTCTCCTCTTTTGTGGCCTCTTTGGCAGAACCCCTCCCCTCTTTGCCCAATGTCAGTATTTAATGGCACAATATATCTTGCTGCTGATGTGCCTCTAAAATAAGAAAAAAAACTACCAACAATCTGACAATAGAAATAATTACATTGACTGTGTGATCTTGTGTATAGCAATTATGGATAATGTAGATGTTGTTATGAAATTGACAATTGCTCTCATTGGACTGCATGCTCGTATACTGTACAATAGACTTGTGCCGGTTAGCAGGCCAGTTTAAGTCACAGGTGCACATTAATGGCACTGTACTAGCTGTCCTAGTACAGTGACTAATATGGTCTCTTGTAGGGTGAACACGGTGAAGCGGGCAACCCTGGTCCACAAGGAGATCCTGGGCCCGGGGTAAGTTATAATGTGGCTCAAACCAGGTACAGGGGTGTGTGTGTGTGTGTGTGTGTGTGTGTGTGTGTGTGTGTGTGTGTGCGCATCCATGTGTCTGTGAGTGTGTGTATGCATCCACGTGTCTGTGAGTGTGTGTGTGTGCGTGTGTGTCTGTGAGTGTGTGTGTGTGTGTGTGTGTACTGTTCATGAAAATATTGTTTGTTCATGAAATAAAAGTAATTGTCGCTATTAATTAATCTTTCCAGTTAAACAACAGGCAGCTCGAGTTTTTTAAACTTTCCTCATCCCTTCACCATGTTATCAAATAGCTGTCAGTTTCTGACTCTGGTAAATGGCAGCACTTATGGACTTCAGTCCTGGTCACACTCACCAGGACGCAGAAGACTCCTCTTCCGTTGGACAACGCTGAAATTTAAAGCTGAACACAACAATAAGAGTAGGAATCACAACATGCCACATGCTGCATGTGTGTTCACTTGATGTTGGTTAATGCTCCCCATTGCCGTTTCTGCTTAACGACTCCGTGCAACCGGCCGTCTTGGCAGGACACCTGATCAATCTTCCTGTATTGACGTGCTGTCCCGCTCGTTTGTATCGTTTAATGCACTGATGGGTGTGCGGCAGCGCAGCAATCAACTGGAGAGCCGCTGCATTGCTATTGGCTGCAAGAAATCTTTCTAATGGAAGCAGCAAAAATCCAGCTCAGTCATACATTAATGCCCACGTTCAGTGCTAAGATGTTCTTTAGGTAAAAATAAAGCATTCCACATACAGCTTGTAACTTGTGAGTTTCATCTGCAAAAAAGCCTCCATTGGTCATGTTAGTGTTAATATGGGTGTAAGTGTTAATGTGGGTGTTAGTGTTAATGTGGATTGCAACAGTAGTGTGGCTTGGCTGAAGATCACCAGGGATTTGGTCAGCCATGTCTCCATGTAGCAGCTTTGTGCTGTTAGGCAGCAGAACACCTCCAAATTCATCGTGCCTCCACCTCTTCCCCAGGGACCTAAAGGAGAGCGAGGGGAGAAGGGTGAGGCAGGACCACCTGGAGCAGCTGGGCCAGCAGGTCTTAAGGGACCACCCGGAGATGACGGCCCCAAGGGAAACCCTGTAAGTCACAGAGCGTGTGACCTTTGTAAATTCTCCTCTGTGCTGTGTAGAGATCCCAAACACATTACCACTGGAAGTTTCCTCAGATAAAGATCATTTAGCATTTAAACATTGTGTTTAAAAGAACAAGAGATGGGACCCTTTTACGTCTCTATGCATGTCTATACTGTTTACTATTCAGAATCATTCACCTGCATTTACTCATACAGTTTCTTCACATACCCATGTAATCTTAAAGATATTTTTTGGAATTTCAAAAGCAAGTCTGTTGTAGTTCTGTTTAACTCTTTTTTGTTATGCCTTGGTTGATTTAGGGTCCAGTTGGGTTTCCTGGAGACCCTGGTCCTCCTGGTGAACCTGGTGTTGCTGTAAGTAAGCAAAAATAAACAAAACATCATCTCTCAAACTTACCTTAAAATCTGGAATGTGCTTTTCAATGCTAGTGAAATGAAACGAGAAAGTGAAATGAGAGGTCCCTAGGGTGTATGGTGAGCCTTGTTTAAAAAATACTTTGCTCCACACACCTCCATCCCTCCATCCATTTGCTTTGCCCATCCCAGGAAGCACAGGGCGTAGGACAGGGGACATCTGGGCAGGGCGCCAACCCGCCATAGTCCACGCACCTCTTTAGTCATTATTCTTATTAGGCTGCTTATGAATGCCTTGGTTAAGATCTGTTAGCACACTCAGTAATCCCAACTGTCTGGGTGGGCCCAGTGGCATGAGGTCAGCAGTTCCGATAGTGCAAGGTGATCCTTGTGTCCTTTTGTGTAGTCCAGTCCATTAACCATGTACAAACTATTTGTGCTCAACTTAAGAAAACATTGAAGGTGTAGATGTAACACTTGTTTGAGTAACCTTAATCTTATTAATCAGTAGAAAGTGATAAACATGCAGCGTCTCAGTTGAAGCAAATTCTGGAGCTGGGGATGATGTTAAAAATTGAACTGTGGCAGGCCTGATCCTTACGCAATGTAACTCTGAATTTCAGGGTATTGATGGCTTGCCAGGAGAGAAAGGAGAAAACGGAGACTCTGGTCAGCCTGTAAGTCCACTCTTTAAATTTGTATTTATATCTCCATGACTCTTACACTGTGTTCATTGTAAAACAGTACGTACTTCTCTGTGTCACATGACGTGCTTGTCATACTCCTTTCCCTTGTATTCCTAATTCTGTTCTTCCTTTGTGAGCTATATTAATTATACCAGTGTCTTCAGTTGTTTTCCATTTTCTCTTGGGTCCCTTCTTATACTACCCTCTTGTTTCAGTCTTTTGCCAGTTGCAGTGCAGTCCTGTGGCTCTGTGGCTCTGTAACAGTATTAGTGGATGATTGTTTGTTTCAGAAACCAAGGTTACAGTATTGTTCCTTTTTACTCTGTGTATCTTCCCCATCTGTCAGAATAACCCCCTTCGCACATTAGACTCAGTCTTTGTCTCAGTTCCCACATTCTCCAAAGTGTTTTAAATGGTCGTGCTACTACAGACATATCTTAAAAATACACTAATATTATGTATTTATTAAAGCATGCTAATAATGGATTTTGCATTCATGCAGTATATGCGATATATTTGTGCGTGTGTGTGTGTGTGTTTGTGTGTGTGTGTGTGTGTGTGTGAGAGAGAGAGAGAGAGAGAGAGAGAGAGAGAGAGAGAGAG
>JABJVR010016983.1:30970-41053 GCA_025773905.1 Chitala chitala | reverse complement strand
CATGTTACAGAGGGTAGAAGGGTGTCACCCGCCATGTTACAGAGGGTAGAAGGGTGTCACCCCGCCATGTTACAGAGGGTAGAAGGGTGTCACCCGCCATGTTACAGAGGGTAGAAGGGTGTCACCCCGCCATGTTACAGAGAGTAGAAGGGTGTCACCCCGCCATGTTACAGAGTGTAGAAGGGTGTCACCCGCCATGTTACAGAGAGTAGAAGGGTGTCCACAGCTTTGTACCTGTCATTACCTGTTTAGACCTGAGAGAAATTTTTATTTAAGAACCATTTAATGACTTTATGGTCTGTAACACAGGTTATCCTTCGGAGTTAAAACCAATGTTCAGTTTGATTAGTGAGACTGAACGCAGTGACTGGTGAGGGAGATTTTGCACAGGCAGCCCCACAGTTAAGATTGTCTGATTTATGGAAAACCGTACTTTCGATTAGACTGCTATAGAGCCTAAATGCCACACGTTACTTTCCACTCCTTTACCAGTTTGTTCAGCACTAACAGCCATTCCTGGGTGCAAGACAGAAATGTAACAAGTAAGCATTAATCATTTTTCTGTCTAAAGAGCTCTTTTATTTTTTCAGTACTGTATACATTTAATTTTATAGTACTTTAATTATCCCAGAGGGAAATCTGTTCTCTGTATTTAGCCAATCGCCTGAGGGGAGCAGTGAGCCACATGCGGTGCCCAGGGAGCTAGCACTGAGCATCTTGCTCAAGGACACCCCTGCCAGTTGGGCTGGGAGAATTCTGCATCCCAGTCTTATGTTCTACCCATTGAGCCACCAGGCCACTGCTTTTTTTTTAATACTGTCAGGTTTTCCTTACCAACATAGCTGTCACCCCTTTCACTTAATCACCTCACTGGAACTCTCACATGCATTACTTGATGTTTAAAAGTTTTGTGTCCCTCCACCCAGTGTGAAGCATTCTGGGTTTCTCGGCTGCTTACTGAGCAGCCGCCTGTAGGGACTGACTGCCTGTAAACTGCTGTTCATCATGTCATCCAACACAGGATGTGGTTATATTAACATGGGATTGTGTGTTTCCCATGGTTAGATTAACATGGGATTGTGTGTTTCCCATTGTTAGATTAACATGGGATTGTGTGTTTCCATACACCCTGAGTGCTTGGGTTTATTCACTCTCATGTCAGGGACCTTTAATTCTACATGCAAATAACGAGGTGAATAAAAACCACCCACATACTGACTGCCTGTGAGAGCATATAGTGTTTACATTTAGTGAAAGGCAAATTAGAGGTTAGTGTGAAGGTCATTCAAATGCACCAGAGGGAAACACAGTCCTCTTACTGCTTTTAACAGAGAGAAGGCTTTAACAGAGAGAAGTGTAAGGTGCAGTGAAACTATGTGCTGTACCTGATGGCACAAGCAGATTGTGATGCCACCATCACATCATCGAACAGACCATGAGATGCTGCTGTCCTGTGTTCCTCTTGTTCCTCCTGTCCATATCACTGGGTCCTGTGTTCCTCATGTTCCTCCTGTCCATATCACTGTGTCCTTTGTTCCTCCTGTCCATATCACTGTGTCCTGTGTTCCTCTTCTTCCTCCTGTCCATATCACTGTGTCCTGTGTTCCTCTTGTTCCTCCTGTCCATATCACTGTGTCCTGTGTTCCTCATGTTCCTCCTGTCCATATCATTGTGTCCTGTGTTCCTCTTGTTCTACCTGTCCATATCACTGTGTCCTGTGTTCCTCATGTTCCTCCTGTCCATATCATTGTGTCCTTTGATCCTCCTGTCCATATCACTGTGTCCTTTGTTCCTCCTGTCCATATCACTGTATCCTGTGTTCCTGTTGTTCCTCCTGTCCATGTCACTGTATCCTGTGTTCCTGTTGTTCCTCCTGTCCATGTCACTGTGTCCTGTGTTCCTCTTGTTCCTCCTGTCCTTTCTCTGGCCCCCTGCCCCCCTCCCTCTTCCCTTTCTCTGGCCCCCTCCTGCTGCCTGGCCCCCCTTTCTTCTCCCTGTTGTTTCTCAGTCAGCCCTCCCACTTTCACCCCATTTGACTCCCTCTCACTTTATACCCTTCTTCATTTCAGTTCACCCCAGCTTCTACCTCTCCCCTCCTGTCCTCTCCCCTCAGCTCTGTAATGTGTGTGAGGGGATGGGTGGATATTTTGATCACTAATATTTCTGTAGTGTGAATTGCTGTACATTCTCCAGATGAGCTTGTAGGCAGTGAGGAGCCATATCCCAGTGTGTTGCGGAATGTGAACCCCTCCCTGAGGCAGCGAGGCCGGCGCGCTGTGTGGACCGTGTGACTCAGACACTGTGTGAACCTGCTGTCAGTGTGCGTGCGAGCATGTGTGCGAGCGTGCATGTGTGCTAACTAAGCAGTCAGGAACAGAAGTGATGTTTGGCATGGGTTTATAACATCCAAACAACAGTTCAGGTGTTTGTGTTCAGGAATGCAGAAAAATCTGAACGTGTTCACTGAATTTAATCGTTAATATATGCAAATATAACAAGAGAAGAAAAGTGAGAGATGCTAGTACACATCGCACATAGAAATCCCACATCAAAGAGACAGTGTGTCTGCAGCAGCAGGAGTGGGTGGAGCTTCCATTGTGAGGGCAAGGTGACGGACAGGAAGGCTAGGGTCGGGTGGAGTGGCCGCCCAGCACCGCCATCGTCACGAGCTGCTGCCTGTGGAGAGAAGGCATTCCAGAGTCAGCTGTCCAATCAAAACCTCCCCAAGATGTGGCCACACTCTCTGGTTGCCAGGGTAATGTTCAACAAGGCTGAGGCTTTTTTCTGTTTCGTTTTTTTGGGGAGCTTTACTGACCTCTCATCTGTTCTTGACACATTGATGTTCTGCCATGCATGTTAGATTTCCCACATTTCTCCCATCTCATGTGTGGTAAAACAGACACAAGCCAAAGCAGGCTGGCTCATACATCCCACAAAGACCATTGGGAATGTTAAAACACATGCATACATGTGTATACACACAGACGCCAGACCCTTCTGTTGTTTGTTTTGTCTCCCAGTATCTGATAGTGTGTCTAGGCTCCTGTGGGGATGAATGGTCACCACTAACCTTACTGTGTCCCACACCACTAACCTTACTGTGTCCCAGCCTTCACCTGTAGGGTCCTATGGTCACCACTAACCTTACTGTGTCCCAGCCTTCACCTGTAGGGTCCTATGGTCACCACTAACCTTACTGTGTCCCACACCACTAACCTTACTGTGTCCCAGCCTTCACCTGTAGGGTCCTGTGGTCACCACATGGAGGAGCCGTGAGCGTTGGTGGAGGAGCCGTGAGAGTCGGTGGGGGAGCTGTGAGAGTCGGTGGGGGAGCCGTGAGAGTCACTGATGCCACTCAGCCAAATGACTCTATTTTCTCATGTCACGTCAGACACACACTCTGCCTCTTTTTTAAAAACATGCCGAGACAACTTTAGGCCATCAATTCTGTAATTCAGCTTTTGCTAAATCTTCGTTCTACAGCGCATACCTTTTGCTCTTTTAAATTTTTTGTATTACAGATGTTAAGTCACTGAACACACCCCTTCTGCCATTATGCTTTTTACAGCCGCTCCTTGAGGGTTGTGGCTTTTTACGCTGTAGAAGTAAGTATTTAGTGTGGAGTACTGAAGGTAACACTGACCGGCTGAAGGTGGTCCACTGTGGCCGTGTTTGGTAGCACGTTGCTGAGCGTGTATTGCGGACACGGCTCCTCCCTGCAGGGGCCCCCGGGCTGCGTGCTGCGTGGCTGCTGCTGCACAATGCGTTTGCTGTCTGTGCGGGTGGCGCATTCCATGCTCCTGAGCAGCCGCTGCATTTGTGTCCAAAGAGAGGCCCTTTTCCCAGCTCCATCTCAGCCAACAGCCAGACTCCACACAGCACAAAGCAAACCAGCATTCCATCAGCAGAATATTAACAACCCCCCCTCAGGATTCTTCTGGAGGGCAGGTCCAGAGAGCCGTCCCACAGGGGGTTCAGGAGTAGGAAAGTAAGGGAAAATGCTGGCTGATGTCAGAGTGAAATCTCTCCCAGGCAGAGGAGAAGGAGAGGACGTTGAGGGATGTGAGGCCACACCAGTATGCTCACCTCCCTTTTCACTTCTCCCATCCCCAGACATCTTTTTCCTTTCAACCCTGTCCCCAAATCCCTTCTTTATTCTCAGAAGCACACAGTGTGAAGGCTGTCAGTCATGTGATGCGCCCTGCTGCTGTATGTACTGTGCAGCTCTGTGTCTCTGTCCTGCTACCGGCTCTGTGTCTCTGTCCTGCTGCCGGCTCTGTGTCTCTGTCCTGCTGCCAGCTCTGTGTCTCTGTCCTGCTGCCGGCTCTGTGTCTCTGTCCGGCTGCCGGCTTTGTGTCTCTGTCCTGCTGCCAGCTCTGTGTCTCTGTCCTGCTGCCCCTCAGTCCTTGTTCTTTCTCATGCCTGGATTTCCACTCCCTGTCTTTGTCAGCCACCCACAATGCATTTGGCCACACACACTCAGGTCCTTCCTCTGCACCTGAGTCCTGTCTGTCTATATACACAGACTGTCCTGTGCACCTGAAACCTGTTTGTCTGCAGACTCTACACACAGCCTGGAGACCTGTCTGTCCACACACAGACCTTCCTGTGCCTGGAGACCTGTCTGTCCACACACAGACCTTCCTGTGCCTGGAGACCTGTCTGTCCACACACAGACCTTCCTGTGCCTGGAGACCTGTCTGTCCACATACTGAGACCCTCTATCTTTGTATTAATTTCTATTTGCCTGCTTCTTCTTTACTTCCATTAACTTTTTTCCTGGTGTGGACATGGTCATGGTTTTATGTCATTGATAACATATTCCACACCGCTGACATCTTCAGTGAAGAGTAGACCCAGGTAGTCTGGTGTCAGACATGCCACAGAACTGAAGGCTGAGAAGAGAAGGAGCAGCACTTCTCTGCTCTACAGTGTGATCGACATCACTATCCACACCAGGCACAGACACCCCAAAGGTGGAACAGCATCCGCACCAAACACAGACACCCCAATCAAAGGTGGAACAGCATCCGCACCAAGCACAGACACCCCAGTCAAAGGTGAAATAGCATCCGCACCAAGCACAGACACCCCAAAGGTGGAACAGCATCCGCACCAAGCACAGACACCCCAAAGATGGAACAGCATCCGCACCAAGCACAGACACCCCAATCAAAGGTGAAACAGCATCTGCACCAAGCACAGACACCCCAATCAAAAGTGAAACAGCATCTGCACCAAGCACAGACACCCCAATCAAAGGTGAAACAGCATCCGCACCAAGCACAGACACCCCAAAGGTGGAACAGCCATTTCCTTCCAGAGACTTGGACTGAAGCCTTCTGATGGCAAGCTGAGCTTTGGTCCTGCTGACAAAACTGTTTGCAGAGGAACAGAGCTGATGTGCTCATTGTGAAGGAGGTGGAGCGCTTGGAGAGGGGAGACTCATCGTGTTTCCTGATGCTGTGTCTTGGCTCCTGTATGGACCTTTGTGCCCAGCAGTCTGCTCTGTTCGTGCTGCCAGCATGCAGATATCTGTTACATTTCTTCTGTACCACAAAAACTACCAATGCTACATGTGCTAAAGCGGTGCAGGTGCAGACAAAGCTGGAGGTGGGGTGGGGATATGACAGAACAGTGGGGAACCCCTCAGTGTGTCCAGGAACTGCACCTTAGTCCTGGCACATCATGACAAAGCACCTTCACGTGGCTGTCTCGGCACCTTCACCTGTCCTGACAACACTGTAGGAGAAGGCCAACTTGAGGTTGTTCCTCCAAACTCCGCCTCACTGTCAGACCTGCACCTCAATGTTACAGCTCCATCTCGCTGTCAGACCTGCACCTCAATGTTACAGCTCCATCTCGCTGTCAGTCCTGCACCTCACTGTTACAGCTCCACCTCACTGTCAGACCTGCACTTCAGTGTTACAGCTCCACCTCACTGTTACAGCTCCACCTCGCTGTCAGAGCTCCACCTCTGTTGCTTCAGTTTGGTATTTCTGTTAACATCTCTAGGAATTACAGAAAATTGCATTGCTATATGTGAGCAGGAGAAACAGAAGGTTTTAGTGTCAGTGGTTTATACATTTCAGTTTGGACGTCTTTCTGTACCTTTGCCAAGAGGCAATCTTTAAAGGACAGACCTGCTGCTTTGCTGTTACAAAGTGGGGGAGTCGAGCGAGGCCGCTGTGTCATCATCTATAAACGAGCATTAATCACCAACAGAAGGTTTGTGTCACCAAGTTAAAATGACTGCATATGCCAGCTGGGTTTGAATGCTGTCTGCCCCGCAAGTTAACAGTCTTCTGCGGTGCATAGGACAACATTTTATGTAATCATGAGAGGCATGTGGCCTTGGATTATGTGCCACAAACTCTGAGCCTCTTTCTCAAAATAGCCTCTGTGTGGGCATCCAAGACAGCGCCAGGCACAGCGGTGTGTTTTCATTAATGTCTGACATCGGAGAAAGCAGGGTATTGTATCAGCTGAGTGGAGCAGCACGGGCGTGTGAGAAGGGAAGACGAGTCCTGTAATGAGGCAGAAGATGGGAAGAGAGAGAAGCTAAACAGGGCCAGCCGAGCGCATCCTTAACAGTGTCGTTTTAAAACAAGTAACATGAAAGTGCGAGATAGCAGTATTATTCAAGAGCTGCACTCTCTTTAATGAGGCTGGAGTGCCTATGAACAAGACTTCTACACCTGCTGTACACTTAAATATTGTTTATATTATAATTACATAGGCTGGAATGATTTATTGTTCATGCCTGTCCATCAGTACATTTAATGCAATGCAGTTCCCATGGAAACATGTTTGGACACAGCTCTTCCCAAAGTGCAAGAACAAAAGATTTAAGCAAGTGTTTGAGAAGCCAACCGTGAGGTTAGACATGAAGGAACCGTGTGGGCTGTAAGAAGCTGTGTTCTCCACAAGGCAGGAAGCCCTTGTCAACTCACGGTCCCCACCACACAGCTGACACTGTACGGCATAGACATCCACATCTAGAGTTTTTGAGCACTGGTTGCCTTCTTTCTTTACCATAGAACATTTTCAGCAGCTGTGGCTATGATCACACTGTAACATCTCTCTTAACCCCCTCCGTTCTCAGGTCTACGTTGAAGCACAAAGGAAATCGTGCTTTTGCGGTGTTTGCACCAAAGCTCTGGAACTGTTTACCCCAAATATCAGGGCTGCTTCAGCGTTGGAAATTTTTAAGTCCAGACTCAAAACCCATTTCTTTTGCACTGGCTTTCACTTCCATTTGAGACATTTTATCTATTTCTGTTTATGTTATATGTTCCCTGTATTTTACTTTATTTTCCTTGTTTGTTTTCATTTTTATATTTGTTTTAATTAGCTTTGCGTTGTCTGATTTCCTATTACATGTGGTTTCTTGTTTTGATACTGTACAGCCCTTTGGTCAGCTCCTTTTCTTCTCCACTGTGCTTTAAATGAACCTGACTTGACTTTTCATTGTCATTGGTCTCCAGCCACTCAGGAGGATCCTAAGATGCTCCCAAGACAGCCTGGAGATAGAGTTTCTCCAGCACATCCTGGGCCTACCTGGAGATACAGTCTCTCCAGCACATCCTGGGCCTACCTGGAGATACAGTCTCTCCAGCACATCCTGGGCCTACCTTGAGGTCGCTGCCCAGTGGGACATGTCAGGAAAAGCCCCACAGACAATCCTCCGGGGGATTCTTATTACATTCTTGAACCACCTCAGATGGCTCCTCTCAATCTGGAGGAGCAGCAGCTCTACTCCCAGAGGATATCCCAGACTAGCTGAGTCTCAGAGACAAACCCCAGCAACTCTGCAGAGAAACCTAATTTCATTCACTTGTATTTGGATCTTTTTCTTTTGCTCATTACCCAAATTTGATGACCACATGTGAAGAAGAGGATGGAGACTGACTCGTAAACTGAGAGCCTTGTTTTTACTCTTAGCTCTCTCTTTACCACAGCAGACTGCAATAATGTCCAAAGAACTGCTGACACCAATCTAATCCATTTTAAGTGGAATGTGTACTGGCTTGCCTAAGGTTTAGATTTCATTTTCAAAAAGAAAATGAAAAGGTGTGGTTTTAGAGGGGAAACAGAAGTCAAAGGGAGAAATAATGCACTAATCATGTACCAGAAACCTCCACAGTGCTATGAGTCAAGAAGCATGAGGGTTGGAGGGCCCTGCTGTCATTGGTCTGCTTGAGAGATGGGCGGGGCCTGCATTGCTCTCAAACACGACACCAGTTAATTGGTGTTGTGCACATAGCGCCCATTGTTGAGAATCACAGCTTGACTGCAGTTGTCTTTAATCCCCCTTTTTTGTGCATGACGATAGTCATTCCTTTGTCAGCCTATATTGATGGAATCTGAAAATAAGCAGATTTTCAAAGGATATTTATGGCTGGTGCTGAACAATGGCAGGCCATTCCAGCAGGAGAAAAACAAATGTTCCTTTTACTTTGTAAGGTTGTTGGAGAACAGGGGCTCTGATCAGAGCCAGCGACAATGTCGGCCCTGTGATGCTGAGTCCCTCCACATGGACATGCCACCGTCACCCCGAGCCAGGCGCCACCAACCCACAGCCTGAGTGCCACTTCCACACAGTCTGTGCTCTGATGGGGCTGCAGAAAACACTTCTCAGGTGAGCACTGACAGTACATGTAGTGCGTTGTCCTGGGAACGCCATAATGCACTTGCCCTCATTTTTGTCTGTAACTGCACAAACCTTGTACATGCTGTCGGAGTCATGACGACCTCTGGTTTTTCTACAGCCCACCTTGAGTTCCCGCAGCCTGCGCCTTTATCCAAACAGAGGGCCTCCCTCACACTGCTGAGGAGCTGACAGAGTGACAGGGCTCGTGTCTGCTGCGCTTGAAGCTCCAGCACGTAACATCAGCAGCCCTCCACAAGCACCCCTGCAAAATAAAAATGCCTTCAGGCCTCAGGACAAAGTGTTCAGTGTTGTGAAGATAGGAGCAAGCCAGAGCTATACAGTGTAGAGCCCAGACCACCACCCAACATGGCCCCAGACCGCCACCCAACACTGTCCCATACCACCACCCAACATGGTGCCATACCACCACCCAACACTGTCCCATACCACCACCCAACACGGTCCCAGACCGCCACCCAACACTGTCCCACACCAACACCTAACACTGTCCCAGACCACCACCCAACACTGTCCCATACCACCATCCAACACTGTCCCAGACCACCACCCAACACGGCCCCAGACCACCACCCAACACGGCCCCAGACCGCCACCCAACACGGTCCCAGACTGCCACCCAACACTGTCCCACACCAACACCTAACACTGCCCCAGACCACCACCCAACACTGTCCCATACCACCACCCAACACTGTCCCATACCACCATCGAACACTGTCCCAGACCACCACCCAACATGGCCCCAGACTGCCAACCAACATTGTCAGCTGTTAACAGGAGAGCAGTGCATGCGTGGGCCTAATTAACAGGGAGGCCAAGGTGGAGGGGAAACAGAACCTTTGTTACCTTGGCGAGCTCCAAGTAAATGCCAAGGTAACAAATGTGTTCCAGAGATGCTATGATGCTAAGCTCTGTCTCTGTAGCAGTGTGAAATAACAGCCCCCTTCACACAGGCACTATCAAAACACAGGGACAATCAAGAATGAAAAACAGAATTGGATAAAAACTCATTCCCTGCCCTCTGCTACAGAGCTGTTAAGTAGCCGTTAGTCATGATGTAATATTCAGAGTGTCAGTTTTCTATACTCCCAGTGCAGCATGGGAGTCTTGTTGCTAGGAGAGGAACATCACAAGTCTCTCTCATTGGCTATGAGGACCTTGTTGATCTTCCAATAAAAATCTGCAACACACTAAGAACAAGAAGGCCATACATGCACCATATGCATGTCAGCTGTGTGTGGAGCAGGACCAAACTGAGAGGTTCGTATACTGGAAGAGCTTGAGAGCAGTGTTTGCATGCTTGTACCGGTGTGTGTTTGTTATTTGTGTGCCGGTGAGGTGGTGTGAGACAGTACTCTTGTTATTTGTGCACTGGTGAGGTGGTGTGAGACAGTACTCTTGTTATTTGT
>JABJVR010016983.1:0-30870 GCA_025773905.1 Chitala chitala | reverse complement strand
GCACTGGTGAGGTGGTGTGAGACAGTACTCTTGTTATTTGTGCACTGGTGAGGTGGTGTGAGACAGTACTCTTGTTAACACATTAATAGCATAACGGCATATTTATTCTGTTCTTCTGGTTCTTGTCTGGTGGTCACGGATGCACTAAAAATCCTGCTCATTTACATTTACATTTTATTTATTTAGCAGACGCCTTTGTCCAAAGTGACAAGGATAACAGTACACGTGTTCAGCCTCCTTTGTTTCTGCGCTGAGGACTGTATATATCTGGCTCTACTGAGCACCACATTTAGAACATTCTGTGTTAGTCGCCACTAGCTGTCCCTCTTTTTGAGAGGAAGCCCAGTGTTGCTTCAGTCCCCTGCCCCCAGCATCGTGCTCTGGGCTTCATATGTGTTGAGCACCGTGACCTGTTCTTGACCCTGTAGTCCCACAAGTCAAAGGGAGCTTTCCAGGTCAAAGACCCCTTGACCTGCTCAGTGAAAGCAGTGGAGCAGCAGAGTAGAACCGAATAACCTACAGCAGCATTCCTCCTCACTGAGAGCTTAATATTTCCAAAATGTGTGAGCTACAGCAGAGACACGTATGCAGGGTTTGAAGGGCTGCTGATGGCCCGGTGGTTGGTGTTTAGCCTTCCTTTCTGCTCCGATGTGCTCTGATGCTGGAGGCCTCACTCTCAGCTTCTTCCTGCTGACAGGTGTGATGCTGACATGGTGAGCCTTGGTGCAACAGTGTGCTGTCTCTCTACACCTCCTGTAGAGTTCTACAGTTTCTCATTGTCCCACAGAATCCTACAGAGTCTTGCATTGTCCTGCAGAGTCCCGTATTGTCACACAGAGTCCCGGATTGTTCCTTAGAGACCAACAGAGTTCCACATTGTCCCACAGAGTCCTGCATTGTCCTGCAGGGTCCCGTAGTGTATCACAGAGTCCCGTACTGCATTGTCCCACAGTAACCCACAGAGTCGTAGAGTCCTCCAGTGTCCTCCTGAGTCACATTACACAGTGCTAAGCTGCACTCTGCACTCTTACATTATCCTTGAGCTTATATTTGAAAACAAGCTTTTTAACCACATGACTGTCTCGACTCTACCTCTCAGCCTCCAAGGTCTCACTCACACATTTCATGTATTTAGGTCAGCATTGTTAAATGAAATTATGGTGTATTGCAGTTGTAATCAATTATTTCTGTCTTTTTAGGCATCCTGAAATAATGATTATCATATAAAAGTTAAAAAAAAAAACATTTCTATAAGATATAGGAATCACTCTATTCATTCATTTACAGAAAAACATTTCTGAAGAATTTGTACCTGGGGCAAGTGTAAAGACAAAACTAAAGACAGTTAGACAAGACTAAAGACTAAGACTAAAATCACACAGAGTCCCAAATGGTGGCTTGATGGGTAGAACGTCAGGGTGGGATGCAGAAGTCTGCAGGTGTGAATCTTAGTCCAGCCAGGTGTGTCCTTGAGCAGGACACCCAAATGCACATGTGGCTGCCCAGTGTTCCCCTCAGGGGATGGGTTAAATGCAGAGTAATTTCCCTTTAGGATTAATAAAGTACTCTTATAAATAAAAAAAAGACAATTAAGTTTAATTAACTATAAATAAGTGCTGCCCCCTAGTGGGAAATTGAATAGTGAAGCTGTTCTTTATTTCTTTATTGAAAGTTTATAGGAACTCCATATTTGGATTTTGGAGCCCAACCCCTAAATATGGGTAGGCTTTTGTTTTAACCTAACCCTACTACTCCAGGTGGGAGTGATGAACAGCAGACACCAGTTTGTTTTACTTCCAGTCTGTATTCTCACAGCCGGTGCATCTGTGGCTACTCATCACATTGCTTCAGATGGACATCTCCATCTGTATATTCTTAAAAACACTGATCATCAAAATTTATGTTTTTCACCATTGTAAACTTTAAATTCATACTACAGTATGAATTTAAAAAATATCAATATGTACTGAAGCTGCTACTAGAAAGAGAAACATAACCACAAATGAGTTGTGACCTCACGTTTTATTTAGTCACTGGAATAGGAACGAAGGAAATATGAATAAACAAGGTTTGATTTCTAGGAAAATAAACATTTTAGGCCTATAAGTTTTTATTTTATACAAAGTGGTATACATTTATTTCTTGCAAGATCAAGAAACAAAGCAACAGCAATGCCATGGGCCTGCAGACAGGTGAGTAAAGTTTTAAAGCCACATGTGCAAAGCCTCACCTTAGTCACGACTCCTGTGTTCAACTTCCACGTGTAACACACCTTTCAACTTTCATGTTCCACAGAAGCGACCCATTCCCAGAAAGTTTTATAAAAGAATGTGCAATATTGAAATAATTTAATTTAAATGGAATTATATTTGCAAGTAAAAGAGGATTTCTGGCTGCCCCCCATGACAGGGCACCACAGTGGACCTACCAGCATCCACTGTTTTTAACGCCAGGGTGTCCTTCCTGACACTGCCATCCCACTTTACCTGGGCTTGGGACAGGCACAGGCTGGGACCAGGGAGGCACGAGGTAAAGACACTAACCACCGATCCACCACACCATGCCCATTTACAACTACAAAAGGCATTTGTGTCAGACTATTTTTATGTTGTTTAAAAGCATTAAAGGACACTCATATGCTCAATACATCATTAGCACTCTATCATTTCAGTTCTGTAAGGTTGCATGGTGCAGTGTCCGGTAACCATGACTATGGTATCCTTTGTTCTCTTAAGCTCCTCCCATTTAGCAGGAGAGACAAAGTTCCAGAGTAATCACTGGAACCCGGGTGACAGAACAAGGTTAACTGTACTAAACATGCACCAGTTCCTCTCGGGCCATGTCCTCCTCTCTGTTTCAGTAGTGCATCCCCAACACCGGTCTGCCCCAGGACACGCTTCAGTGAAGTAGTTCAGCAGTACTCAGATTATTATCCATCTGCTTGTGTAAGGTTCATTCCTGGAGAGGGCTCACTCTCCAAGTAACAATACTTCAGACCAGAGAGGATGTGGGGACCTCTAGTGGCTCATTTAAGCTTTGCAAGTACACTGCCCTAGGCTCTACTGAAAAGGTACTCAGTCTCCCAAATACGTTTATCTCAATGCAAAAGGCACTTGTTTAGAGAACATAACACCACATTACACGTGCATATATGGGCCTTAGATTGGGAATTTAAAACATATCCACTAACAACCTGAAAGAAAATTAGCTTCCTCGTATGCAGTTTCCTAAAAGTAAAATTTGTCTTTGCATGTTAAATAGTACAAACTATAAATATTTGAAGTGATGAAAACCGTTGACATGGCTGTAGTACATATAAAACAATATGGCAACCAGTCCAAGCTGAAATAAGCCACAAGTCATGTTTTCACCTGTCAGTAACAGCACAGGGTCTCATCGCTGCCTTAAATGTCTCCAGGTACCCACAAAGCTACTTTGCTGCAACAATGTGGCAAAACAAAACCGAAAAGTACTAAACAATACGGTTTTGTTCTGGCTGTACTTAAAAGCCAGTGTTTAAGAAAACAGGGAAGTGCTTTAAGATGAAGCGGACAGTACGTACTACAGCATGTGGAACACCACTAGGACGTTTGTACAGTGTGTGTCTGGCTTTGATCTAACCTACAACAGAGGTCCAAATAGGAAAATAAATTCAGCAGGTTTTACAGACTTTAAAACTACAGAGTAATAAGCATAAGACTGATTCATGAACAATATTTTATATTGCAATACCAAGTCACACAGCAGACGAGATGGGGTCAGGAGATATTAAATCTTTTCTGTAAAAACAGGACACTATTCCGCCTCACTGTGCTGATGGCAGAACAGTAGGGGGCGATATTGCACTGCAGCAAAGATGCATAGATTTAATACTAGACGTTATTCCAAAAAATTAAAGATGCACTAAATGCATTTTTGTTCTTGAAAGGTTGAAGCACATACTAAACACTAGGGTAATAATGGAGAATTGCAATAAAAAAAATTGAAAGTCTCCATTTCTGTACTGTACTTTTTACATATGTGCAGTGATGTAGCCTATTCTCTTCAAAGGACAGGCCCAGCCACTCAGCCACACACAAGAAACTGGTCTGGGCAGTGAACAAGAATGCAGCCTGGCCTGTACTAATACCACACTGCCAATCACATACAGAAAGGGGAAAGCAAGAGAATTAACGTGACTGCACCCTTATCACCAAAGACATGCCAATAGGTGAACTGGGCAACCTGAAACAGCCATGGGTGGGTGTGTGTCCCGTCTGGGGTGGCCCCTGCCTTGTGCTGTAGTCTGCTTGGGACAGGCTCCAAGCTGCCCCAAACACACAGAAATGGCTGCAAGCAGTGTGAAAAGGCCAACTGTATAGTAACAGAGATCACTCAGACATCTGTGGTGAGGCTTCACACATCTGACTCAAAACACCAGTGTCTTGTCAAGAACACGTTTCTTTATTTGTACCCTTTGGCTTCCAGTTGCTGAAGGACAAGCTAAAGAGCCAGTGGAAGACAAGGCAGGAGAGGACAGCAAGAGACAGCAGTCCATGTTCAGCTGGAGAGACAAGAGCACAACAACAGATAAGTCACTGCTCTACCATGTGTTAGCACACGCCACATACACGCGACAGAGAACCTACTGAGGAACACGTTGGACGAACGCACAGGTGAAACCAGCAGGACAGGGCCACACGTGAGGAGGGATTCTGGAGCACTGTGGGACTGCAGGCTTCGCACTGTAAATAATGCACATCAATTAAGAGTCTGCTCCCCACTAACAGGCGTAATTCACATGACCTAGTGTCCATGGGCTCACTCGCATTTTACCAGTCACTACACAAAGGAGAGGGAAGCTTATGTCATGTGCCAAACAGTGCGCTGGTGTCAGACTTGTCCACGTGCAGCTCCTCAGACACCTCCCACACCCACCTCTCCTCCGCTGGTCACGCATGCACTCAGCTTTACAAAGCACTCCATCGGCAGGTGCGTCCAGGTCACAGACGATCACAGTGCAGTGCAAATAAATCTGTGGTAAAACACGACGCAACGGGTTTGCTCCTGCTGATGTGTTCTGAAGGAGGCCGCTAAGAGCACAGCACACCTGCTGCCCTGCTCTCCAGGCAGTATACTCACGGGCTGCTTGAGCACCTCGTCTGAAACTGGGTTCACAAAAGCAAAAGTGCTGATTTCAAAGCGTTTATAGTGCTGGGGAAAGCGTATCCTGTTGCTGGGCTGCACCTCGTGGAAGACTGTACTGTACTCGTCACCTTCCACGTCACACCTGGGAAACACCACATCCACCATGAAACGGTTCCCCTCGAGGAAACTGAAGCACTCCGTATGTCAGACCAATAGTGAAGTTTGCAGTGACTTCTTCCCGCCCAAAGTAAATACCCATCTTTGATGAGGAACCAGGTATGGAGGTGGACAGGTTCAGGTGTGGGCGTGGCCCAGCAGTCCTGTAGGTACAGTGCCACCTGGGGGTCATCACTCTGCATACCAACCTCCACCCATACTGGCTCCCGCAGCTGACGTGCCAGCGGGAACTCGCCTGGCTGGACGGCAGTAGAGAAGGAAGCATCTGCACACAGAGGGGAGCAGCTAGTGTGACAGGTCCAAGAACATGGCATGGCTAGAGAACTTACCTAGCAACACAGCACCTTTCATGATGTCTATGTGGAACTGGATGCTCCCGTGAGCATAGGCAGGGGCAAAACGGGAACCCGTGGACCACTCAAGAGGAGCTCTGTATTGGCAAGCCACTGTGGACCTGCAAGGTTCACACAAAGCTGAATACCCCAAAGGTACGACTAAATCCTACAATATGGCAAAACTGCAGCCAAGGACACGGACGGCAACCTACTCAAACTTCAGGTATTCAGGTGCATGTTCATCCAGCAAGTCAATGTTGGAGACCCTGTTTTCATACACAGCTACATTACCCTGCACCTGTTAAAGTACAATTGTAAGACAAATATTAACTGTTCCCCCATTTTTCCAAAGGATTGGGCCACTGTAGCACTCCAGCTAAATCTGTCACACTAACTCTTTTCACTGTTCCACAGCTGTGGATGTGGAAAACAAATGAGGCTTTTCCATGAGAAATTTCTGAGGGGTGGCAGGTAGGGTCCATTAGGCTCAGAAGCTCCAATCTCGCCTTGGGAGAGGTCGCCAAGCTGAGATTCCTTACCGCTACTGTACCGTCTGCTGAGCATGCTGGGAAGGCAGGGTACAGAATCAGGTGAGGGCGAGGGCCATCACAGCTGGCTGTGTCCCTGTGGTGAACTCAAGTCTGTGCATCTGTACTTACTCAGCTCTTGGGCCAAGGGGAAAGGACAAGCCTGTTGAGCCCATACCTTCACCTCTCCTGTGGTCCGAGCCCGAAAGGCAATGCCCAGAATTAGTGTCTTCTCCCATTGGCTCACACTCTTAAATTAAAAACAAAAAGACATGGAAGTGTGTGTGCAGCAGATATCCGGTATGTAGCCAGAAATATTAATACACATCCAAATGTCCCTCTAATGGCTGTAAGAAAAGGTTGAAGTATACAAGCAGAAAATGTTATATCTTGTGATCTTATTGTGAAGCTCTTTGATCAATGAAGTTGTGTTTAAATGTGCAATACAAATAAACTCATATTGACAAAAATGCCACAAAAGATACTTTCAACCACAACACAACAGGTGTGCACTTGTACCACAAACAGATCCAAAAGCAGCACAAATGTGTGTGTATTGGAAGTTGGGGGAAAAAAAAAAAAAAAAAAAAAAAAAAAAAACCCACTTTATCAAGCTGACAGTCACTGCTGCCAACTATGAGGACAGTGACACCATTTCAGAGATCTCCCTCCTCCCTTTTGTTCATGGCATCCAAGATAGCCTGAGCTGAAGAACTGTACCTGATGCAGCAGGTCATGGGACTCAGTGGGGACACAGAGCTGGTACTCCCTTGAGGAACGGTGCAAGGACCTAGGGTTGCCAGGGGGCCCCAGTGTCACAGGAGAGTCCCAGATATACAGAACCCACAGGTGGTCTGCATTTCCCTGGCTGATGTTGAAGCAGACATTCCGTCTGCGACAGTAACCCTCCAACCTTGGCAGAACTGCATGGCCGTGAACATAAGAGCAGACACTGAGAAACCGTAATGATAATGACGCCTGAAGTGTAAGTTATGAGTTTACCAATGTCTTCAGAGACGTGTGTGTAAGCCTCGCCTTCTGCCATCAGCTCCTCATCATCTGGGGTCAGGAACACCAGAGCTGGCTTCATGGAGTACTCAGAGGCAAGACCACCAAGATACTGGAAGGTGAAGAATGTGTGCTAAAAGCCTCTTTATGTTCCAAATCATGCAGTATTTCAACCTGACAGTACTTCAAACCCATCTCAGTGTTATAGTGAAGTAGTGAAAAGGAATTTAAGGCTTCAGGCGTAATATTTAAGTATAACTACAATCTTGTATACAAGTGCCAGTTTGCATGGAACTCACCTTTCGTGAAATAAGAGGACTTGCAAAGTGAGCGAATATTGAAACGAGGTACGAGTCTTTCCCCATTGATGAATGTAACTGCAGACCAACGGGGAGCTCTTTAGGACTCTGGAAAAACAGCCCGTCCACTGATATGGCATTTAGAACATAGGCCATTGGAACTGGGCCATACGTGACATTGAAGGCATGTGCCATCATGGACACTGCAGTGAGAAATAGACCATATTAATTACACTCTGACAGGGAGAAGTACGCAAGCAGGGAGAGGTGGACAGGCTTCTGAGACAGGGAGGGGTGGACAGGCTTCCGAGACAGGGAGGGGTACGTAAGCAGGGAGGGGCGGACAGGCTTCAGAGACAGGGAGGGGCGGACAACATGGTGGTGCCCTCTTGCCTGCCCACGCAGGGTCACTCTTTGGCAGATGGCAGGAATGGGTTGGAATGTGGATGAGCTCTCGGCCTCGCTGTGTCTCCGAGTGCTGTCCCCACATGAAGACCAGGCCTAGATGATGTCGGTTTATGACAGTTCTGCCCTTCAGGGAGCACAGCAGTTGATAAACACTACAGATGATCAGTATGCTTATACATTATCATAGCCACCATCCACATAAAACCAGTGTTCACAGAGCAAAATACTGCAGTGCTTTACCACACTGCTAGGTGCTCACCCAAACAAGCAGTTAGCTTTTCTTCCTCAATGTAACCAAGGTTCCCAATTATTTGATTAATCCATTGTGGTATTAAAGAATTGGGACTCAGTGAGGTGCATGTGTTTGTATACATGCATAAGATCCCTTTTCCAGGGACCAGGAACACCCTTCCCCCCCACGCATGCTTACCATGTAATGTATAGGGTTGATCTCTGCAGTAAAGGACAACTGGACATTGTCTCTTCCAAGAGAGAGGTCATAGCCCCGATTGCTTGTGTCTTCCTGAGAAAGTGTGACACCATCTACCTGCAAGTGGAGAGCTCGGTCCTCCACCAACCCCCCCAGGACTGGAGGGGGCGTGATGGGTACAGACACGTGCACCTCCCCATCCCTACAGAGCACCTGCACTGCAAGAAAACAGCTTTTCACAAAGTCCTTCTTTGCATCACACAGGTCGTTTGAGGTCTTCAGCACACATGCAGATGTGTGAGAAGCCTGTGCTTACCTACAGGACACTCAGCACCGAGCTCATACTGAAGACTGGCAACGCTCTGCTGCGTCATCACTAAATGGTATCCCATTGACAGGAAGTCTCCATAATCCTGCAGGTACAGGCCATTCCACTCAGCACTTCCTGATACAGCTATTCTCTGCATGTTTGCTATATTACACACACACCCCCATCCTCTCTACTGTCTGACTGGAGCCCAGCTAGGCTGGATGTTCTTTTCCAGTGTCTGTGCTGCCACCGCTCACCTTCTGAGAGATGATCCAGCTGTTGAGCGGAACCCGAACTGTGATGCGACTCGCTGAGCGCTCAAGACGTAGTGCCACGCCATGAGTAGAGATCCAGTTCCAGTCACGTGTCACTGCTCTGCCGTCCCGCAACCACACCTCAAAGTACAGAGTCTACAAGCACACAGCAACATGAAACACAATGTTTCATCACTTCACATCTGCGTAAACAGGGCTACAGCACAATCTTCATTATATGATATTTAACTTGACATCAGGACAGATTTACTGATATCACAAAAATCAATTTTGATAATTCTTTTGACATCTTTGCAATATCTCCCCCCCCCTTGGTGCTAAATATCTCGCAAGAGTAATATAATATAAATAACTCTGAAGTACTGGTAGTAAAGGTTACAAGTCCTTCTGGTTATGTCTCAAGCCACCATACAACCTAGTGGTCAAATCTAAAAACATTTTATGAACTTCTTATAGTTTTGTAATATAAACTGCAATCATCTTTAGTTCAAGGGCTCAGCTGGAGTGATACTGACATTTACCAGTAGTGCTCTTGAGATTTACCTTGGCATCAAGAAATGATGCGGCTACTGGCACAGAAACCTGTAAAATTGAAATTAATGGTTATACACTATTCCCATGGCAACAGCAGCGCACCAGTTTTTGTTCAAATGGTGATCACACATATTTCTCAAAGCCACTACAGCCTTTTCCACTCCTTAACACAAGAAAACTATGCCAACAATTTATAAAGCTAAAAAAAAAAAAATTCTGCATATAATAAATCTTATAGTAGAAAAAACAATTAATGGTATTTTAACCTGCCAAGAGAGGTTCGAAAGGCCATTAAGCTGAAAACAGACAATACAGACTGCATGTAGTTACCTCAATGTAGGATTCCTCACACACTGCCGTGCGGAGACTGCTTGGCTTGTAAGGGCAGGAGAAATACATGTGCTCACTGCCTCCTTGCAGCGAGAGGTCAAAGGGCACATACTTCACAACTACACAGATCTGCAGCCGCTTGCCTTGATTCTGACAACAACATTCATTAATACACCCATGTAACATTTTCAACAAATAAACAAACAGCACCTGTTAACTTGCATTCAATACAAGGTGGCTTTGCTCAAAAATAGGGCATAAGATAAATATTGATTAGAATCTAATTCGACCAAGTAAACCTGACATAGGGTCATTGCTGCAATTCAATTGTTGAGAAATCCTTAATTACCTGCAAATACATGTGACAGGCCGTAAAGGAAATCCACAGGTCTACACCGCCGTTATGATTCCTTTGGAGTTTATAACCACATCTGGCGTTCAGATAAGGGGAAAGTGGATACATGTTGGACCTGCGGTCTGTTTTTAAACACATAGGTACATGTTCACTTGTATGAACATATCTCATTTACATTTTATAATATGTCATTCATTTTGATTATTGCCTTACCTCGCACAAATATCGTAAGATTGTATGCGTCCGTGAAAAACTTAGATATTTCCATTTTAAAAGCATCAGTCAGACAATGTGCTTTGATGTTCTCTACAGAAACCACAATGCATATAAAATGGAGTTAATGTTGTAGTTCAAGACGTTAACAAAGAACTGAACCCGTTTTAATCGTCACATCAGTGAATGAGCCCATACCAGGAGTTAGGGCGTCTTCTGCGGCGACACAGCTCGCCAAAACGATCATCCTTAACACAGATGAAAACATTGGGTAACAAACATTCATTTTAGTTTATCATTAAATATAATGACTATGGCATACCTGTAAAAAAATGATTCCATTTCAAATTACAGATGGGTTTTTTTTTTATCCTAAGGAAAAAACAGCCTTTTGGTTGTCACATTTCATGCCGACCATCAGCTGATCCGAATTACACATTATTACACTTTGGATTAACTGGCCAGGAGCCATGAATACTTAACCATTGCTGAGGTTATCTGATTCTTATGTCGTTTAATTTATATGTTCAAATACGTAATCATAAATATAGCCGTCAGATTAGTAGAACCATTTGGTTTTCCATTTCATATATTGCAGCATCTCTTCACCACCTGTTATTGAAGACAAAGTGGCTGAATTTTATCTCGTATATCAGCAATTCTGAGGAAACGGTATAACCGAGCGTCTTCCAAGTGAATATACCATTAAAAACAAACGTTAAAATGTCCGTCGTTACGCGGAGCCCCACGGCGGCTCGCGCGCCTGGCACGAGCTGCGGTACACCGCCTCGCGGAGAGACCGTTACACATTTTAACGTCTTTCTTTGCTGATGTAAGTAGCTATAAAGCTAAGAAAACTGTGGTATTAAGGTGGACATGACGCTTTGATGCCAAACTATTAATTTACGTTATTGGCTGTAGTTATCTGTACCAAATTGTTAACTATAATTTGTTAAAGGGCTTAATATTCGATGTTAAATTTATTTGTAGGTGTGAAAGTATCCACCGCTTATGTGAAGATGACAGGACAGGAAGAGACATCGATTGAAAACTCGACAGATAAAAGGGCGAAAACAAACGTAACTGTAGAGGTCTGGAGACCGAATGGACAACGCAGTTGAAGTGACTTTAGAGCTGTACAGTTAATGTCCAGGGATTCCTTATTTGAGCTGCTGTTTTTGTATAGCATCGTAGTATTTCTGTACTAAAATCAAGATTTTACATGTGAAGGCTGCTAACACTATTTTATAGCTAGCAAAAGCAATGGCTGTGTGTTTTAAAGGTTTTTTGTATTTTAAGTACAGGAAGAAGAACAGTTGGTACAGAGTGAAAATTCTCCAAAGGAGGACCCATCAGACAAGCAGTCTACATTGAACATCACCGAAGCTTTAGAAACTATGCTTCACGGTATTAGACGTGCCAAAAGTATCAGTAGCTTTGGGTAGTCAGCCAATAACTGAGGAACACTTGCTTTTTGGAGATTTTTGGCAGTTAAAATAGTTTTTATTTATTTATTTTCATTTATTTATTTTATTTATTTTATATATAGAAGTTATATATAAATAACTAACTTCTGAATTCAGTTTTGTCCTTCTGTCCTAAATACCGATTGAGTCCTCTGTCTTCTGAGGAATGACTCACACCTGACCACTTGGATGGGTTCTTCTGTGGCTCAGTTCCTTGTTGGTCTGTTTTCCCATTTCTCAGGAGTCAATATTTCTGAATACTGAAAAAAACAGTAAAAACTGGCTGTACAAAAATGAGCAGGATTGTTAATGGTTTCAAAAAGTATTTGCAACTTCATTTGGTATTCTTTTTGGTAACTAAAATATTATGGAACGAGTTGGCTATCAGATGCATTTATGTACAGGTATGAATGAGTTTAGCCATTCTGCTTGTGTGTCAATATAGACCGTCCAGTGTCCCTTGAGGACAGGGAGCGGCCGACGTTCCTCACCCGTTTATGCTGCTTTTCTGTGCGATTTGGCCTAAACCATTGCTATGCACTGTGTGACATGGCAATACTAGCATTTTAAAGACTTATAAAAATTTTAAACCTAAAAAGCAGTGGTGGAATTTGTTCACTGCATCTTTTGAATTTGGGTAGTGAAATTGTCTACCTTTTGGTCTAACAGATGCAAGTAAGGAAGTCAGTGATTGCTTTTTGGAGTATGAACAAGTGATGAGGTATAGTTTGCCCTCCACTTAAGTTTATACCTTAGCCAGTTGTGCACCCAGTGGTGATATTGTCAGAAGGTGTTTGATTTTTACATAAGATTTGTAGCATGATTGATTTAATGTAACCCCCCCCCTTTCTCATATAGTAGACATCAGTTTTAAATATAAATTGCTATTAAACATAATGTTGTTCAGGATGGTCTTGACACTCAATATTTATGGTTTTTTTTTTTTTTTTTTTTTTTTCCCCCGCAGGCAGAGGGCTGTGGTGGATGCATCACGTGTAGGAGAGCTGGAGGACATTGTGAAGGAGGCCAAAGCCTTGGACTGTTATTTGAGGGAGAAGAAGGAACAGCTGAAGCACTCACTGGCTCTCATCTCTGAAAAACTGCAGGGATGACTGCACTAAGAAGGCTGCTCAGCAGTTTAATGCAAACATGTTCTTCAAATATTTAATTGCCTTTATATGCTTTCTGCATATTATCCATGTCAAACTTGTTGGTAACATTTATCAAAGAACTGTTTTTCTTTCTTTCAGTTAGAAAAATTATAAGCTGTCCATATTTTCTAATTTTACATTTGGTTCTAATGCTTGTAGAGTTTTAAATATACAAAGAATTATTAAATTGTGGCAGTATCACTGAGTGTGGTCTGGGAAATATTAATATGTCATTTAGCAGACTTTTATCCAAAGCTTGCAACATTTCACGTGTTACAATGAGCTAGCGCTGGGTGTCTTGGTCAAGGACACCTGGCTGGGCTGGCAATCGAACTGGGAGACTTCTGTCTCTCATCCTGATGTCCCATCGAGCCACCAGGCTGAAATATTGCCCCGATTATTAGCATTCATGCTCCATAATTGAGCCTAACAAGGTGGTATCACTGTCTTGGAGTTGGGGCAAGTATTTTTCATTCTTCCTCTTTTGGCTGCTCCCTCTAGGGGGCGCCACAGCAGATCATCCCTCTCCATACCAACCTGTTCTCTGCAGCTTCCTCTGTCACCCCAACCTCTTTCATGTCCTCCCTCACTACACCCATGAACCTCCTCTTTGGCCTTCCTCTTCTCCTCCTGTCTGGCAGCTCCATCCTCACCATTCTTTTCCCTATATACTCTATCCTCCTCTGCACGGGTCCAAACCATATGTGTCTCGCCTCTCTCACTGTCTCCGAACTGTGGTACCTGTGCTGTCCCCCTAATGTGCTCATTTTTAATCCTGTCCAATCTCATCACTCCCAGTGAAAACCTCGGCATCTTCAGCTCTGCGACCTCCAGCTCTGCCTTCACCCAGCCACTAAGGTGGAATTCAGCCACCAAGGCGCTGGTCCCAAGCCCGGATCAATGGGGAGGGGTGCGTCAGGAAGGGCATCCGACATAAAACCTTTGCCAGATCAAATGTGGGTCACAAATTTTCCATACCGGATCGGTCGAGACCTGGGTTACCAACGACACAATCAGTACTGTTGACCAACAGAGTACTGATAGAAATTTGGCTACTGTTGGGCAAAGGGGGGAGGAGTGTCCAGAAGAAGCAGGAGACAAGGAAGCAACAGTGTGGAGGAAAAGGTAGGAACCCTGAATGTAGGGCAAGTATTTGTCACTAATTTCATGAAATGTGCTACTGCTTACATAAGATGAAAATGAGTAGACAACAGAGTAAGAGCTCTGCCAGTTCTATATTGGCTGTCCATGTTTGGGGGAGGGGTGTTAATTATACTGTGTGTGGGGGACGCATCTCTAAAAATGTAATGTGTTGGCCTTTGTGGCCTAGACAATTTGGATTTCCACTGAAATAAGTGTAAAAATTCAGTGTTTTCATGGAGTTGCAGTAAAACATCAAAGGGACGTGACCATCATTAAAATAAAATGGGTATTTCATATATGGATTTTGAAAAATGCCTGACAGCAAGCTGAATTGATTTTATTGGTTTTGTGTAACTTGGTGTGTGTGTTTGTGTGGTTTTTTTTTTTTTTGTGTGTGTGTAACATTGGGCCCTGTCATTTTAATGATGGTGTTGAAAACATGGGCTATTGACTAAGGTCTACATACATAACACAGGCAAAGGTTTAGAGGGCTTTCCCTTGACCATGAGTCAGGGATAACTGACCTCATGTTTTGCCAATGGCAGCAGTCCTTGTAATGTATTTTCTTTACAACAGAATATCCCATCCATTCTTTATACTACTGGTCCAATTCAGGGTTGCAGGAAGCCTGGAGTTCATCCCAGGAGGCACAGGGGACACCTAGGGCAGGGCACCATCCCACCACAGGGCACACACTACAGGCAATTTAGAGACACCAATCAACCTAATCTGTATGTCTTTGGACTGTGGGAGGAACCCAGAGAAAACCCACGGAGAACAAGAGAACTCCCCACACAGAGACCTGAAGTGGCAATCGAACCCCAGGCCTAGCAGGTGCAACTGAGTTAATGACCATGCCTACAGAATAACCCTTCTGAGGATAATATCTGGCAACAGTTGGGAATGTCCCATTGTCTTTCAATTGATCACAGGGGTGAATATAGTATGTGAGTGGACCTTTTTCCATTCAGATTCTCAAGTGATCCATAAGCTTTTGTTCTGTGTTTCACGGTTTTTAATCCATACCATTATCAAACCAGTTATCGTTTGCCAAATCTTTTATCGTTTGCCCTCTGCCTGTGGGAAAAAATAAATATTGAGTGTCTGGCACCTATCCCAGGCAGTCTAGGGAAGAAGGCAGTGCATACAAATTCACACTAAGGGCAATTTACATTTCCCCAACTACCTAACCTCCATGTCTTTGGGGCTATGGGAAGAATCCAGTGGAAACCCATGTCTGCACAGAGAGAATATTCAAACTCCACACATGCTGTGCAAAGAGCCAGAACTGAACCCATGACTGTGGAGGTGTGAACAGTACCGTGCCATGCAAATGTGGGACAGGATGAGGGCTTTTTGTTTTTGTCATGGAGCCTAGTCCCTAACAATATTTTCTTCTACAACTAAAATCCATTGGTTCTTTTGTCAAACTTAGAAGATTGAATATAATGTCTTTTGTGGGGGCATGCTGTCTTGGAGAGTTGGGAGTGCTCCCTGTGCTTTGTGGGTTTCCTTTGGGTGCTGTGGTTTCTTCCCCCCACTCACAAGCATGCAGTGCAGGCTGACTGGTGTTTCTAAATTAGCTGTAGCATGTGACTGTGCATGATTGTGCCTTACAATGGGTTGGCATCTCACCCATGGGGTTTTCTGCCTTGTGCCCTAAGTTCCTTGGGATAGACTGCAGGCCCCTCCCTCCAAACTCTGTGTAGGATAATCAGTTTGGAAAATGGTCTATGCTGCATAACTATTAACTTACTGTATATATTTATTAAATGGTGAGATGTGATGAACCTAAATTAGTGTGGTTTAAAGTGTACAGACAGACACACACTGATACTTGCAGGAACATGTGGCGTTCTCCGAATATGCGAAGTATTTTTCAGTCATGGGTAATAAAGATGAGACAAGATTGACTGGTAATGATGTTTAAGCGTGTTTGACGTTCTCTGTCCCTTACAGCGAAGGAAATGTAACCTTAGCAGTAACGCCCATTGAAGGAAGGAAGTATGTACGCTTCCGACGGACGGAGAAAGAATGCGGAACGTCTGCATGTCTCAGAGGGGCAGCAACCTGGTCACCAAGTGTCTGCACTCAGGTACGGCTCTCTTTGTTTTTATTTTTAACTTTCCCAAATAACGTAAAGTCATGCACACGTTTCGAGTGAGGCGCTTAGTCTTGTTTCACCACATTTGTGCTTTCATCGTTATCATCCGTAAGAAGCTTTATTTAGATTAAATTTAAACATCCTTAATTTCGAGGGTGTCTGTCCAACGATTACACGATTCGTCATTTACACTGTAGGGTTGTGGGTTGAATCAAATTTATGGATTTTACAAGAAAACGTTGTTTGTTCGTTTTTCTTAAATTGACGCATGATTTTTACGCATGATAAATTTGTTGGTTTGTTGTATTCGAGAGATTATTTATACCAAAATTTTGTATTATAGACTTTAAATGCCAAATTCAGCGGTTTTAAAACGCTACGGTTGAGAAACCGTTTTAGCTACTGTATCTACAATAATCAAACTTGATAAAAGAACTGAAGAAATTATACTCCATTTATATTTTTAAATCTTATGGACAAAAACAAAAGAAAGTTACGAGATGCTTAAATACCTTATGTGAGACAATTAACAGCCCCAATTACAAGAGCCCTATTGTGCATATTAACAATTAGTAAAACTTATTAAACGTCACACAGCTACTGGGGAGGACACGATCGTGTTGACAGGTGGGAAATGTCCTAGTGTAAACGATAATAACCTGTTATTGTGAATTTGAATTAACTTTGTTTTCCATGTTCCACTGGTATTTTGTCATTTACGTTTTGGGAGGTTTTCAGATTTCTGTTGCTTTAAGAATACCAACCGCAAAATTTCGGATAATTTCCCTTTTGAGAGTACTCTTTGCTTAAGTCAAAATTGCATTGCATTGCATTTATTTTTGGGTAAACGAGAACAGACTAATAAAAAGGGAAATTTATCATACGTAACATCTGTGAACGCTGCTAAGAGGGACGGAAGAAAGAGAGAAGTCGCGAAGCGGGGGTGTCACTACTTTTACTTTTGACTGTGTTAAATCACGCTATGTCCATATGTGATGGTCCAAATTTTTTTTTTCCTGGTTTTTAAATAAGATGATATTACAGTCATCTAAGGCAAAATCTGTATGTGTGGTTTTGTGTTGGCTGGTTTCTTTTCAGTCCTGGCTCTTTTATTTGAGGTGTTTATTTGCGTTAACTTCTGATGGGTTTTCATGTGTAAATCAGGCGCTAATTACCAGGGCTGTAGGCCTAGGCTGGCGGACTGGTCATCCTGTGTTTAAATCTTAATTCTATGTTCTTATTTTTATTCAATGTAGAAACAGGGTCAGGGGACACAATGACTGAAAGGAAAACAGATTTTGTTTGTGTAGAATTTGCTACTATAGAGGAAGATGAAATCTTCTTTCAAGGTAAGTTGTTGGAGAACGCAGATAAAAGACCCTGTGTTAGCAAATCATTCTGAAATAAAAGAACCTGTGGCCAGAGTTTACTAAGAGGATTTCTGTGACGCTCAGTGGGACAATCCTCTGGTCTGGTTTCAGTGACGACAGACAAACAACAACAGTATATAATGATGGATTATAGTGATAGTGTGGGGGGTTAAACGACCTTTTAAGGTGTGGTTAACAGCCCACCCTCCTCCCAACACTACAGTAAGGTTCAGGAAAACACCATATGTGTACACAATTTTATTACAACCATGAAATTAATAAAACGGAGGCACACAAGTTCATCCACTTTACCCAGAGGTCCAGTTATACAGTCATACAAGACAGCAACTAGAGGAATATTAAATCTACTGGATAGGACAAGAGTGGAAAAAAGTTAGATATGCATAACAAAATGCACTGCATCCGAAAACATGCATCAGTGACTTAAACAAGGGTTTATTAGTGAAATAGTTAGTCAAATTTAGTGTTTTTTCAAAATTACTGTCCAACTCCAAATTAAAACCTTACTAATTACCTGACACAAACAATATAATTACATATGTCATGGTTTTCTGCAATAAAAAGCAAGGACTTCAGAGCTTTTGGTTTCAGCAAGGCAGTGATGGTCTGCAGAGACCCTGGCACAAGTTGGCACACAGAGCACAACTCTGATCTTGGCAAAAAAGCTTCTACAGCAAGTGGTCATTTTCTTTGCAGATACATGTACACTTGTGAAGTTTTACCCATTCACGTTTTCATCCATCTTTGGATCCCTGCCACAAATATATTTAGCGGCCCCTCGTGTTCGGCGCTCCTGGCGGCCCCACTTTTTCTGAATACCCACCACTGTTATCTCCCAGTGTGGTTTTCTCAGTAGCTCATGTGCATATCATGTATCTCAGCTGCAGACACAGACATTTTTCTCAGTGCTTTAACGTTGCTGCCAGTCATTTGACACGTGAGTCTCCCCTTAACCACTACTTACTGATCTTTGACAATGTTCACATTACCTGCCACAGAGAAGATAATTGCATGCGGTTACTGAAGTCCTCATGTGCTGTGCTTACAGTATAGGTGTCTTTACACACACTTTACTGAGATGTGAATGTTTCAACTGGTTCATTATAATTTTAACATGGGACAAAAAATATGAGAAGTGGCTATATGTAATATTTCAGCCCATCATGAGGAGGTGTCATTAAAGGCTGTTTAGACACTGCATCAAGATAAATATAAATACGTAAATAAAAGGATTGTCTTATTGTGAGTCACAGCAACAGGGACAGGAAGTCCTGTGTCTGACTTCAGACTGCCCATCCGTCCATCTTGCAGAAGTATCAGTTGTACAGCTGGTGTTTGTAGGCCACGACAGGAACAGAAAATGATGAGTGAGCACTGAGTTTAACAGCTCTTCCTTCTCTCTTTACTCTGCTGTCCCTGGGTCACCCGTGGCAAGCTGAAGATCCAGGTAAAGCCAACGTGTGTCGTGTGTACTTCTGAGCAGACTTGTTTTGGATAAGGAGCACACTGAACAATGGTCTCTTTGACTAACACTGGAACTGGACAATTTTCACCAGAGTTGCTTCTCTTGCATGAAAAATGTCATAGGGTTGTTTGTTGTGTTCAGTTGTTTTGGTGTCATTTAAACTTTATCTGTGAAAAAAATTTTTGTTTGCAGGTTATGAGGATGATGCCATTGTTAAGAGCAAAAAGTGTCTGACTAGATTGATCCAGAACAAAGAGAGACAGTTTCTGGTGCTGGACAGAGATGTGGATGAAGATGAAGAGACTTTTAACTTTCAGTACCTGAATTTTCAGCAGAGTAAAAGTTGTAAGTGTTCCCTTCGGAGATAACATGAACGCTGACTAACTGTAAGCCCACTAATAAATTTTTGCCTTGGAGAACCCCAGTAATCAGTCACTTAGTGAGAGCAGTGGCAGCGTGCCGATTCCACAGCGGCTCCAGAGCAGCATGCAGCCCCAGAGAGGCAGAGTGCCGACTCTTGGCCTGGCTCATGTCGCTCTTGTTGTCTTGCTTTCTCTTCATCCTTTCCTTTTCCCTTTTTTTCCTCAGCAAAATGTAAATTCTTTGTCCACACCTTCATGAACACCGAGTCTTGTCCACATTTGGGACAGCTTGTGACCCTGCACGTCCACCATCAGGATCACACCTGGACTGTGTGCTGCCGGGACTGTAACGGGGAGAAGGTAGTTTTTCCCAGACGTCAGGTGTGTATTCCTCTCGCTGGTTTCTTTACTCTCTGTCTCACACTTGTTATATTTATGGCCAAAACTATTTGCCATAACAGGTCAATTGCTTAACCATAGATCTGATTTTTACATGCTATTTAAAAAAAATAATCAGTAAATTAAGTTTTCGTGATGTCAGCATACTACTGTTAACAGCAAGGACTACGTCTATTGTGCATGTTTTACTTTTACTAAGACTTGTAACTAGATGTAAGACACTCACATACCATGTGTCAGGGTCAACTGCAGGGTCAAGTGTTCAGTGGGATGGCCAGGGATTTTCATGGAATGCAGACGAAAATTTTCAAGCTGTGTTCTGGGGAGGAATGGGAGGGGATAACATTTTGAGAAAATAAAAAATGGCATGGACACCCCTTGGTGGTGCCCTTACTGTATGCTATTTCAGCAGCTTTTTTCCATCTAAAATGATTCCAACTGCTTCATATTATTTCATTTTTCTGTAGTTTCTTTTCATTTTCAGTTACCAAAACAGGTAACTTCACTGAATGAGCAGTATGTGGCTATTAATATCATTTCCTGCTTTTAGGATCATCCCATACCTGATCTCATTTCTCCTGCTGACCATGAAGCGCTATTTTACCTGTCAGCAGTTTGCCACCAGCCTCACCTGTACAAGTTGGCATCCTACAAGTGGCCCAAATGCGTTCTGAGCTGTGATGGTAAAGCTCCTAACGCTATGAAGCTGGCTCTGACAGAGCAGGAGGATGACAGCGAGTGTCAGGTCATGGAGCTTCAACGGCCATGATTTGTGCAAGACAACACAAAGCGGTGCCCATGGAGAGGCCGTGTGACAACGTGCCTACTGCGACATTACTTTTAAAAGATCTAAACAGACATACAGGATGCTGAGTGAAACATGATAAAACCATGACATCCTTAATGGTTTGTGGGTCGATGCTGGACATCTGTGGAGGTCCAGCTTCATTCCAAAAGCAGGTGAGCAGAACATTGTTCCATCACACCTTACATTTGTCAGTTTTACTTGGAGCTTTTATTATGCACAAAAACCTTGTCCAGGTGTTTTTGAAGATACATGGTTGTGCCAGAGAAGCTGCATATTGTCTAAACGAAAATGTCCAGTACCTGAACAAAGCCTGGTCTTACACAGTGTCATACTCTGGCTGTCTTTGTTTTGTTTCTATGTTGAGTCCAAACCCGTTGGCAGTATTTACACCGCACCGCCAAGCGTTCCCAGCCACTGTTCTCACCGAGTCTCGTTAACTTGTGCTTGGTTTCCCATTGTGTCAACAGTACTCGTTTTTATGTGAAATCCAAAGATGTGTGCGAAAGTTGTCATGGAATCGTGTTTCTTTGTATGTTAAATGTGGAACTAAATCCTGTCTGTACTGCAGTTAACCCCTTCTGACCCTGCATCCACTGCGTGTACATAAACACATTTCGGTATAAAAATCTTTCTTCAGTATTTGTTGACGTGTGAAGATTTTTTTGTATTTTTCCACAGTTAATCTGAATAACAGGTTACTGAAGGGGTTAATAGTAGTATTACATGCAACCATATGTCTCTTTAAAATGACTAGTGGCTCAGAAAGTAGAACATCAGCCTTCTTAAAGTCTCCTGCTTCAAATCCCAGCCCAGGCACAAGGTGTGTGTCCTGGAGCAAGACAATGAAAAATGCTGGTTCCCTGGGTGCTGCGTGTGTCTGCCCACCGCT
Organism: Chitala chitala; assembly: GCA_025773905.1. NCBI lineage: Eukaryota > Metazoa > Chordata > Actinopteri > Osteoglossiformes > Notopteridae > Chitala > Chitala chitala. The sequence goes on along the minus strand of JABJVR010016983.1, from coordinate 9,364 downwards.
CCCGCTGGGTGCTGCGTGTGTCTGCCCACTGCTCCGCCCAGGGGGAGGGGTTAAATGCAGAGAACAAATTCCTTGTATGTGACAAACTTACTTGGCCATGAACCAGATTCCCTTTCTGTTTAAATCAAGTTTTAGCTATAGTACTACCATGTTAATGGCTGAGGTTAAGCATATAAAACAATTCACAGCAAAAATGCAGCATTTTACTATTAGCCATTTGAGTCACATTCTGAGCGTTTGGCCCAGTAAAACACATCAAGCTGCCGTTATTTACGTAATTTGATAAACACGGAAAAGCACTAAGATGAGATGCTCTAAACAGAAGTGTTGAAAGGCCATGTTTTATTCACATTTACAGCATGTTTACACTGTTGTCACAAAGTGCCTTTTCATGATTCTTCTGAAGCAAATCTCATTCATTACACCGGATGAAGACTTTTAAAGTGGGAACTTAAGGAGTTTTTGATGCATTCATAGTTCTTGGAAGGAAAAAAAAAAAAACAGACAGCAGTTCTAGGATTAAGGGAAGTGTAAGTGTAGCCAAATGAGTACAATAAATGCACTGAAATGCACCCACAAAAGCCTCTGCAACTGGAGTGTGGAGTATTTGTTAAACTAGTTTCCCATTAACTGACTAACAATTTTAATATTTTTGAGCCTGAGGTGCTCAGGAATCTGGTGGCCTAATGGAGATATTTACAGAACTCGTATAACATGGCTTTTAACAGCAGAACTGGAAGCTTTGCACATTTAGTAAACTTCTGGTCCTGCTCACCTGTATGCAAGACAGTGCAGAGCACCTGTAGTCTCCAATAACCTGACGCTGGACTTGGGTTTTTAATTACGCAGCTTTTCCCAACATAACTGAGAAATGCCCTTTATTTTTTGTCACTGAAGATACCAGCAACACAAGTAAAAGTACATAAAGCATGTGGGCTAACAGCTGCAAAAATCTCAATCAACAGCACAAATTGCTAATTATTTTGTCAAGCATCATATATGTTTATCTGGTGGATGTCGATGGCTGTTCGCTGACAGAGCTAGTGGCTCACAAACCCCAAGTTTACACACTCCAGAGAAGAGCCACAGCCTTGCAGATGCCCACGTCGTGGTAGTTGAAGTAGCAGAGGCCAGCGAAAGTGACAGCGGAGAGCATGGTGAGGCCCGTCTTGGCTGCCGTTTCCTTTGCGTCCCCGTGGACGTAGTCAGTCACTACTTGGCCCAAGCCCCTGCAAGAAACATTCAGGTCAGCATGACGCCAGTCAGAGGAGGAACAGAAGCACCTTCACCATGGCACTGAGCTGTGAGCATCAATCCCCAGTGCTGAGACCAGCCAAAACTCACAACATCTGGCTCCCCTGGTACTTCTCACAGACTCTTAGTACTTATGGGGACACTATTTTTTCTGTGCCCCAACTCAATGATGAAACAGGTAAAAACAGTGTGTAAGCAGATGTTCCATGGGTTATTGAAAAACTAATACCTTTACATCCATGAATGCATTCATCATGCAGTCAACCTTTGAAGGTAAATTTCACATTTTACATACTGACTAACAAAATCAACTGTTGCATATAGAATGAAAAAGGTAAAAAAAATTAAATATGCGATTTGACTGCACATGGAATTGTGGCTTGGTGCCGCGCCCCGCCTCACCAGTGGCCGTGCAGAGTGAGCGAGGCTGCCAGGCAGTAGTCCGTGACAGGCCCTGGGTACAGGTAGGCTGCAGGCAGCATGCCCAACAGCAGCACACTCAACACTCGCTCTCCCGTCCAGTGGCGTGATGCAGCTCTGGATCCGTCAGCCACTGTCCGACAGAGAGGCGGGTAAGAGCTTAGGCTGGCCGAGTGCCCACAATGCACTGTGCTGGCTGGCAAACCTGTGCTCTCTTAATCGTACAACTCAAGCAGATCCCAGAGAAGCTAAATTGCATGTATCCAGTACAGTGTAAGTGTGCACAGGAATTACTAATGCTAATTAATATAAGACAGCCACAATTACTACCGTAAATCAGTTTGGCGATAAAGGCAGACAATTTGTGTTTAATTACAAAACGCCACCTAAGGTTCTAAATAAACTGGTAACGAGGTGCAAGGTGTGGGCTCACCATAGTGAGGGGCTGAGGAGTGAACCAGGGCTCCATCCTGTTCCTTCTGACCAACAACGGGTCGTAGGAAAACAGCTTTTCTAAAAAAGAGGGCTTTAACATAAAATTGTATTTATGTAGCATTACAACACCTCGGTTAATGTTACTTAAGAGCAACTGTTTCCAAAATCGAGAGACTTAAAGGTTACATATCTCAGTGTGCTGGTAATACATTCCATCATTCCTGCTTTCCACATACATAAATTCAACCGATTACAGTGACAGCAAACAAGTGAAATGATCAAACAACTTGTATGACATCCCCCGTCAGAATCACCATGTTGTTCAAATGCGTTTATTATATTATTATTACGAAAGGCGTGCTTCAATCACCAAAAATTGCACCAAAAGCTCATTATTTAAACGGCAGTAGAAGACAGCGTCACTCAGACGACCGTCCACGTACAATATTAACGACCGAGGATATTTCAGACTTTCTCAACAGCTGCTTAGCTTTCACGTAAATACATAGAAAAACTTTAAAACAACTTGACACCACACTGAGCTTGTAACATGGTAACCAAATCTTGTCACTGTATTATAAAGGAACATACATACGCCTTACACCTCTGTGACAAAAAGCGCTTCCTCGTAGGAGAGCCGCCATGACGCCTGCCTCCAAGGTCATTTCGCTGACCCGGAAGTACTCCGTCACTGGCCCTGCCCACGAACTGTGATATGACCAATCATACTATTAGCTCCTCTTCTCTAATTTTTTTGTACTGTTAAAATCTATAGACGTTTCTTTCCATGACCACCGAAAACGCAAAGAACGAAAGGGCTACAATGTAATATAAAACGTAAGCCTAACGTGTTTCGTAGGCATCTTAATATAACACAGTTGGGATTTAATACACGCGAGAGCCAAAGAACGTGTGCAGGTGGCTTCCCGTTGGAGCACGTGGGCTTGACAGACGTGTGGCGGAGGTCGTACAAAGTGCCTCTACTTTATTATCGCTTGTTTTCTACTCCGTTTCCTGACAAATGACAGCCCTTAACGCCGGCTACGACTTAAATGCTTTGGAAAAAGCTGAAGCAACAGAACTACAGAGGATGCTCGCTGTCGAGCAGCAGAAAGCCCAATTTCAGGCGCAGGTACGTTGTTCATTTTTTGTTAAAATGCATGTCGCAGAGAAATAAGAAAAACTAACGCCCTCACATTTCTCCGTATTTTAGTATTATCATAAAGCTTGCCGTAACACTTGATGAATAATTATATTGTGCGTGCTTTAGATTAATTTGCATTTACCTACTTGTATCTTGATACTCAACGATAATTAGTGTTGTAAGTCTCGCTTGTTAACATCACGAAACACCGGCAGATTTCAGTACTCGCCAGTTTTCAATCTTTTCACGATAGGCTTTATGAATTGGGATTATCGTATATTCGTGTATAAATCGATGAATTTAGGTGTTAAGAGTGAGCTCTAAAACAGGATCGTCTTATCCATGGGTCAGCATAATTCCAGTATGGCTGTAGGACACAGAATATCGGTTATAAAGCATGCATACAGAATGTGACTTCATGTCTTGGACCGGGACGGGTTTGTGTGGACAGTAAGTGCCACAGTACTGTGTCAGGTAATTACAAAACCAAGTTTATTTGGTACAGTAATGTTGTAGTGGTATTGTTCAATAATATTCATATGCTGTGTATTCTTAATTTACGATGTCAATCCAGTTCAGTATTACCGGTGAAGGTTATATTAAACGTATATGCGTTTATGCAGTAATTGATACGGGCCGTTATGGTTTAATATTGAGATAAAGCTAAACTGTCTTTGAGGCATTAGTTGAAAATACCTCGAACTAACAGTAAGTGCTGTCCTATCATCAAAGTGCACAAGTCTTGTGTAAGTATTATGCGTACTATGTACTAATAAAGAAACATAAGTATATGACACACCCAAGTCTTTCTGCTTGATGTATTTTTTTATGTATATCAATTTTCTTTATCCACTTTCAGCAATGAAATATTGCCCTTCTCTTCAGCTAGCCCATTTATCTTAGTCTATAAACAGTGTAATAAAAATAAATCAGTGCAGTATCCAGCTAAAGCCCAGCTTGCTGGTTGCTGTCAGGCTGATGTTGTCTGCTTGCCTTGAGCCTCTCCCTGACTTAACGTCTCCTCAGGTGCACAACTTCACAGAGGTGTGCTGGGATAAGTGTGTGGAAAAGCCAGGCTCGAAGCTGGACTCGCGGACGGAAGCGTGTCTCTCGAGCTGTGTGGAGCGTTTCATCGACACCACCCTCCTCATTACAAACCGCTTCACTCAGATGGTGCAGAAAGGGACACAGTGACTCAGCCCTTCCCCTTGGCTACCTCAGCTCTTACAGGGGCCTCTTACAGCACTCATTACCGTGAAATTAAGGAGTCTCGTTAAGTCTAATTTGTGGAAGGGCTAACACATGGATAAATTCTTGTACACATGTATAAGCTGTTTTATAGCTGCTTGTGAATTACATTTTAACACCTGAATAACTGTTCTGTTAACTCTTGTGAAGGTTTATTTCTGTGAGTGGTCCTGATTAAAATGAAATGGTAAGACCTTAGTCTGAATGTTGATTTTATTCATGACACACATGGTAATTTAACATGTCAGTTACTTTCTCATGGCTGCCTCTTGCATGGGTGCTAAGCCCTCTCTGAGAGAGCATCACAAAGCCACAGTCTGCAGTACTGCTGTATGCTCTGCTTGCATGACAGACCGCTCTCTGTTGTTCACACCAGTGAAGAGGTGCCCATTGTGCTTCTGCCAGCCCTGTGGTTTCTACACAGATGTCGGGTCAGTCTTGTGCATTTGGTTTTGGCCTCCATTAAAGGTTTGTATAGGTAAGAAAATTAGCATGCAATACAACTTGTCATAAATGTAAATACCAGAATTACTTCTTTACAGTTACTGTGTGACTTAATAGGAAATGGTGGGAAAAGACAGCTGGAATAGTGATGTAACAACAGTAAATTTCTATTAAAATGTGGTGAGCTCCTCCCCACAGCACACCTTAAAAATAACCAATATATGACTATTCATGCACAGCAGACCCTTATTATTGGACAATATTTTCCTAGAAATAAATTACTAATCCTGAACTAGAAATGAGTATATTCTGAAGTATGTTGTATGACCACCACCCGCCGTTCTTCCTACTCATACCCAGGTTTGACACGTGTCACTCTGGTGTAGGACCGTGCCGTGGGGTTTCCCCGTTTCCACCTGCTCCAGCTTGCTGTGTCAGAGGCAGGCAGTGCTGGTTGCTTCTGCTGGGCTCATAGTTATTTACACACCAAACTGAAGTCTGCCACACGTTACTTGGTCAGTAGCTGTCAGTTAGCTATGTTCTTGTACACAGTCTGGCAGGTGATTAGGCAGGTAATTAGGCTATATAATCACCTGCTAGCACCCACACCCCGACCCACTTAGTCCTTCTTGCTGTTGATGTTCCAGGCGGCCCTTAAGGCTGATTTCATGGCAGTTTCTATCCAGCCAGTTGGAGTGGCTGTATGCTCCCCAGCAAAGTGGATCCTGCCCTCGCTGCGAAACAGTTCCTTTGTGTAGGTGCTATCCTGGTAGGGAGTGAAGATGGCAAACGCGCCATGGCTCCACTTGTCCTGGCTCCACTTCTTGACCACGCCTCCTGTGAAAAGGGGGCGGATTTCCTCCCCGTGGATCTTTGCCAGGTAATCGAGCATGACTGCGATCAGCTCTGACTCTTCGGTTGCTTCGAAGACGTCTGCATCATCCGAGCAGGTGTAGGAGGCGAGAATGGCACCACCCTTCCCCTTAAAGCTGTGGCTAGGGTAGTAAATGAAGCGTGGGAGCATGTCGGTGATGGTTCTGCCACCTTTGATGCCTTCCTTCTCCCAGAAGCGGTCACTGAAGCTCAGGACCACCTTGGTGGAGCTGGAGTAGTGCACAGACCGCAAGGCCCGCATCTTGTCTGCTGACAACGAAGGCTCAAAGTTGATGAACAGGTTGGCTTTGGCTGTGCTTGTCACAAGGACATAGTCACCCGTGATTTCCTCTACACCGGAGGGTGTCTCTGCACGCTCAAACTGCACGGTCACGTTTCTCTTTGTTTGTCTGATGCTCCTCACCTTTGAATTACAGAAAACACTGCACCTGAGAGTACTTGCAATTGCTTGTATCAGTTTATCATAACCTCCAGAAACTTCATGATACCTGCAGAGGAACAGGAAAAAGTGCCAGCTGCTGTTAGACTTTTTCAGAAACATGAGAAAACACATCAGCTACTGCTTTATGAAACACTACATTGTCGACAAGCTATATATATGTGTGTACTTTCTGAGAAGAATGTTTTGGTGAGAAGGTCTGCTGGTGGTACTTACATCATGTTATCATTGATGTCAGCCTGGATGTGCAGACTCTCCAGCAGTCCACTGTAGTAGAAGCTATTTTCATTTAGGATGTCTCCAATCATGTCCAGCGCTCCGAGACTCAGCCGTCCCTTCTCTACCAGGTACTCCTGTAATGTAGAGTGAAGTCCGATAGCATCTGTACTCTGTGTGTGTGTGTGTATATAAAGATAAGAGCTGGAAGCCACTTGTTCATGGGTACTAAGATGGTGAAACTTAGCATAGAGGAATAATAGCATGACAGAATGACAACATCATGATCTCAGTTTAAGTGAAATAGCTGTTTAAAAACAGACTTTAACCTTCACAGAGTATCTGTCGTATTTCTCCATCACTGCTTTGCATTTATATCCGCTCTTCTTCAAGTCTTCTCTAATCTGCGAACAAATAAGAGTCCAGTTTAATGTTCACAATGTGTCTTAGCTGCTGTCTTATACTACTTAAAGGGTCTTATTTTTAAATGTCTTGTTTCACATGTATACACAGACAAACTGAAATGTTTGTGTGTGTACACCAGGGCTCTGACACTGTGTGTTCATGAACACGGATCTCTCCTGAACTCATTGGCTCTAAAGCCGTGTTGAAGAGCTGTGCTGCAGTCCTGCCCTTTTCGTGTGCTCAGCTGTGTGCTCAGCTGTTCATGAACATGGATCTCTCCTCCTGAACTCACCGGCTCCAGTGCCATGTTGAAGAGCTGTGCTGCAGTCCTGCCCTTTTCGTGTTCTGCCACTGGGTACCCGAGCACGTCTGGGTTGTCCTTCACTGCGTAGGAACGTAACTTCTTTCCATTCACTACGTAATATGTGTTGTTATTTTCTTCGATGAAGCTGTTCAGCTTGACACCCAGCTGATTTGTGAAGTTTAAGAGAATCCTGTAAATTTATTGAAGATGAACGCTCATTCACCAACTCCTTCGTTCTTTTCAAACATTTTATCTATTCCTGGAATGTGGAGATGTGGAATGTAATCCAGGCAACATCGACCTCAGAAAAGGGACACATCAGAATAGTTTTTAATGTGTGTAAAGAGAGACCCTTACACGGCAGCGTGGGGGACACTCACATTCACACAGGGCAGGGTGTTACACTTTTACAGATTTCCCACTGTGGAAGATAATGTGGAGCTCCCAACACAAATGGACTAACTTCTCGGAGTGCTGAGAGCTTTAACAGGCTGGAGTGCCATGGCTGTGGGCTGGCAGTGTTACTGAACAAGTTAGCAAGGTGAGTCTGACTAACCGAGTCAGTGAGCTAGCAGCATTATTAACCAGACTAACGAGGCAGCAGTGTTACTAACTGGGTTAACTAAACTAACTGGTGGCAGCATTTTCTAACCAGGTTAGTGGTCTGCCACTTTTGAACCTGGATGTTGTAGTGAGTGGACACTGGCGCGACTTGCTGCCGCTGCTCACCGACAAGTTTTAAGTTGTTCCACGTGTTTTTACGTTTTTATACGGTGCAACTGCATTTAAACATGACTCAATCTCTTTTATCTTTGGATCATCAACAACTTAGTTGACGTTCCTGCGTTTCGTGACTGAGCCGGTTTGCATTTGCCTACCTGCTTGACACACCACCTGGTCTCGCGACTCCATGCGGCCGCTGTAGTCTGTAATGTGGGCCAGCAAGATCTACCTCTGGTCTGCACTTCTCTGGACTTTCCTGTCGCTCTTTCACCAATCCGTGACAGGTCTTCTCCAGTATTCAGCTGCCGAGTTTCTCCGCCTCTGCTATCACCTGCCTGCACCTACACGGACATTGCTGTCCTGCCTCGCCGGAGATTCATCCATCGTGGGTCCCGCAAGAATTTCCATCACGACAACTCCAAAATAATAAAGTCCATCTGGTCCACCATTCGTCGCCCTCACAGAAACACCAGCTGGACTGTTGATCACAGCATTTTAGCCAGCCTAGCAAGGTCGGCTAACTCCACTGTCAAACGTGACAACACTGCCATCAACTTAGGTCTGCTTAAGATCTGCTCGCTTACGAGTAAGGGACATCTCATACAGGATCTCCTCACCGACCGTAAGTTAGACTTTCTCTGTTTGACTAAAACATGGCAACAGCCTAATGACTTCTCTCAACTTAATGACTCTACTCCGCCAGGCTTTGTTTACATCTGTTAACCTCGCGGCACCCGTGGAAGGGGTCTTGCGATAATCTATCACGAAAAATGGAAAGTCCTGCCAGTGTCTGTACCTGCTGCCAGTTCGTTAGAATGCCTTGCCTTCAAATTGCCTGGACCCATCCCTACTATCATTGCTACAGTGTACCGCCCCCCTAAACTTCACAATGACTTTTTCAATGACTTTGCAGCTCTTCTTAATCATCTGTCCATTCTTTCACCAAATGTAATATTGTTGGATGATTTTAATATACATATGGATAATAAGGATCTTCCTCTCACAAGAGACTTTTCATTGTATCTTGACAATTACAGATTTCAACAATACATTGATTTTCCTACTCATATGAAAGGACACATGGTTGATTTAAGCTGTTGCTCTGGTCTTCTGCTGTTGAACTTCATGCAACTGATCACTTTCTCCTCTCATTTAATGTTTCTCTCTGCCTGTCTGTTATTAAGCCACCACGCCTCATCTCATACCGGAATATCAAGGACATCAATACTGACACTCTTTCCTCTAGTGCTGATACTCTTCTCACTCCAGATCTTCTATCCAACCTGAATTAACCAGCAGCTCAATTTAACCACACTGTACATACAGTGGGGCAAAAAAGTATTTAGTCAGCCACCAATTGTAGAAGAAGTTACAGGTCTGTGAGAGCCAGAAATCTTGCTTGTTTGTAGGTGACCAAATACTTATTTTCCACCATAAT
>JABJVR010016972.1:0-41059 GCA_025773905.1 Chitala chitala | reverse complement strand
CAGTCTCTCCTTCTGATCAGTGGGGACTTTAATCATGCCTCGCTCTCCGCCATTCTTCCTACTTTTACTCAGTACGTATGGATTATTTTCATACAAATGCATCATAATTTTTTTCATACAAATGCATCATAATTTTCTATGGATTATATTAACAATGTATGTGTTTTTATTCCACTTATACCACGGTAACTTCCCAATCATTATAATTACTTTTTTTAGCACTTTGAAACATCAGATATAATTTAAGGAACCTCACATATTCCTCAATTAAGGCTGCCAGTGTGACATGTGTAAACTATATACTACAGTAATGACAAAACCTCCAGAAACTGTCTGAGTGAGAAAGAGGCCCCAGCTATGCACAACAACAGTACCTACACTATTCATTCATTCATTCATTCATTCATTCATGTCCCAGTTGCATATCTGGTTCATGTCTAACCATATCCCAGGCAACATAGACAGTGCATGTCATGGACATAGCGGCAACCCGCCAACCCAGAGCACAATATTAATTTATGACATTTAAAGCATGACAAGCAGAGAAGTTGCTTTTCAACACTTGTACCCGACACTGGGCTCGTTAGTGCACACAGCTGTGGATAATTAATTTAACAACTGACACCAGTAACTCTCTGTGGATCGGTAGAACACATTAGAATGAGGAAACAGTGACTGTTTTGCTTAGCATGCTCTGTACATATGTGTACGTGCTACCGTTTGTATACAAACAAGGACGTTTAAGTATGTTACAAACCTGAAACGTTTTCAGGACCCTTAGTTCTGTCTTGTCATTCTTGCAGCAGTTGTATTCCAGCCTGTCACAAAAATATGACTACGTGGCTGCAGGTGTTCTCTATTTGTTATTGTTGGGTCATATAAAGTGAGTAGTTAATCAAAATAAATTGAAATGCACCTTTTTAAGTTTTCTGCACATTTAAGAAAATGTAGTCTTCATTACTAAAATGTCAGTCAGTCATCTTCTATACCGCTTCATCCTGTTAAGGGTCACATGGAGCCCATCCCAGAACATAGGGCGCAGGGCAGGGGACACCCAGGGTGAGCCACCAACACACCCCAGGGCACAGGCACACACACACACACTACAGGCAATTGAGACACACCAATTAACCTAACCTGCATGTCTTTGGACTGTGGGTAAACCAGAGAAAACTCACCAAGCACAGGGAGAACATGCAAATTCCACACACACAGACCCAAGGCGGGACTTGAACCCTAGGCCTGGAGGTGTGAGATGACAGTGTTAACCACCACACACACACACACACACACACACACACACACACCCCCCCCTTTATAACCGTTGGGGGGGGCGAACTAAGCAAGACATAGATGTAAATGTAAGCAATGTAAATTCCTTTACAATCAAACGTGGTATTTCTGACGCAATTGTGCGAGAAACAACTCTAACCAGGCACAAACAAAGGCTAATATATGAGGCTGTAAATTATGTACATACGCGTTTTCAGATAAAGTGATGACTGGCCTAGTTTTACCTGAAGGTCACGCTCAAGGTCACTGAGGGCCCAATAACTCTGCCGTGCCTGTGAAGACCATAAAAAATAAAGAGGTTTAAATTCAAAAGACTTTCTGACTGAGTCTACTGAGCATAAATAATGCCAATAACAGCTCAAACTGAAGAAACCAACTCCGAGTTTAAACTTGAGAGCATTTATCTGTTGCTAACGGAAGTCAGTGGATTGTGCATCACTGATTTTATGTCAGTAAAAACATATCGGCAGCATATAGTTCTTTGCAATTTTTGTTGGATACATCAGAACTAAAGCGTGTCACATACAGAGTTTTTACTCAACACGAGACATTACCAGAGGAAATAGTGTTGTCATATTTTATCATTTAAAGTCTTAGTTTCTTGTGAATGCTCAGTTTGACATGCTCTGATGAATCTCGAGAGATTAGCTAGTGTTATCCTAAGACTCCTAACCTTATTCTGCGGAATTGCATGTAAATGAGGTGAAAGGTATTTAGGCAGTGTTTGCCATCAACGTGATGAAGATTACACGTGAAGAGCTGTCACAGCAGGTTAGAGAGTACTGGAGACTGACACAACGGCTGGTGATGAAGTCTTCATGCGCTTGTCTTGTTTTCATACACATGACCGTTAAGCCATTTTAAATAACTTAAAAATGTTCACAGGCAAAAAATAAAACCTGTACATATATATAAAACTGCATCAAAATAAGTAAATCTAGCCTGAATGCAGAGCATAGAAGACCCTGGACTGTAAAATGCCATTTTTCATTTGGGGAAATTGATGTGCACAGATTACAAATGGTGCATTATACTTTTGTAAATTTGGTGATGAATTTGCTTATGCTGTGCCTTACGCTGTACCCGAGTATCAAAACAACACAAAGCCTATTCAAGGCCCTGTGGAAGTCTACATTCCTCTCTTCTTTTCCTAAGGCCACTGAGGTGTGTCACAGCCTGATAACATGGGAGGCACTTGGTACCAGCTCTGCATGGATTTTAAAATGTTATTTTGCATTTATATGTCAACCTGATTGACCAACAAATTTGCCACGGTAGTTGTCGCATTCTCTCATTTTGCCTCACGTAATCCAATAATCCATCGTCTTCTTAGCTGAGGACACTGGGACGGTGATGTATCAGTGCTCGTTTGCGATGAATATTAGCAATTTATTAATCTGGAGGCAGTTTAGGTAGGCTTTGGAGACCAGTGCTGCAAATCCCAGATAAAGTAGAAATGAGCTGCTCACAGTCTGAATAGGTCCATATGGAAGGTGACCGGAAACCTCCTTTATAACGTGCTTCAGCTGCTGGGGTTCAGCACCAAGTAAGAAAATAAATTAGGTAGTACAGATATAGGTGTTTCAGTATACTTAAATTTCATTACATTGGAAATTCAATAAATATTTTATTTGTGCTCTGTCAATTTTTCATGCCTTATTGGATTTTTGTTTTATTTTTTTTTGTATTTAACCTTTGCTGCCTCACACAAATTTGCAGTGCAGCATATTGGTGTCTGACTCAATTCTTCCAGATATCTTATTTAAATGTAATAATTAATAACAGCAGCAACCAAACAGGCTTTGGAGACTAATTTAAAAAAAAAACAAGTGTATTTGTTTCAGTTAAGCGTTTTGGAATTTAGGTAATCTGGCCATTTTTAAATTTTAACTTAATGTTTTTGGGAAATACTTTGTTTGACCTTTAGATGCTATTTTGTGCCAAGAATGTGGAAATGGGAAAGGCAGCAACTAATGGATAAATTGTTTAAAAATTCCTTTCTTTTGCACTGACAGTAAAAATACAAGCCTGATTAATTTCTCTAATGGGCTTACACACAAGACTAATTTAAAAGATACCCTCAAACCCAGGGCCTGCACATCCACAGAAAGATGAGGTAATTCACTTCATTATTCTAATGGATGTATAATGCTCAAAATAACCATCGACATTCAGGTTTGTATACACAACGCAAGAGAATTCCCCACTATTCCAGTTTTCATTTTACATGAAGGGTGAATTGGCACAGATTCTCAGTTAGATCATTTAAAAGTTACTTGATGCATATGAATGTGACATGGGTATTTAAGTAAAGCAATTAGTAGTTTAAAAGTTTTTTTTTTTTTTTATTTCACTGGTGTAGTGAGTATTTCTATGGGACTGAAAAAAGGCCTTTTGGAGTGTAGTTATGCCCTGGCTTTCCTTTATGTTATTATTCATGAAAATCCTTATCTATAGCTTCTATATATTCCAAAGGATAAAGACAGTTACAGCACATTTCACACATGTATTTTGTGTTCTGTGAACACTCAGGCCTATCACAAAACTCAAAAAGTTTGCTTGGTCTTGGTTTCCTGTCCTGTGATCCTCAATTCAGGTGATGTTTCCTGAGCTGTGCCCAGTGAGTAGTGCATCTAAACATCTGGTCTTTGGTCTGCAAGTTTAGCTCAACCTCAGGATGATCCAGTCAGGCCCAGTTTCCTGCCAGTGAGCATTTCACAGGTAGCCCATACAAGAGGTGAAAAATCAGGACAAACTATTAGGAGTAATAGTGCCACTTGTTATTTTGAGGTGTGCCCCTCCCTCTCCTTGCGTGTGAAGTCATGAGTCATATTTGAGAGTCATGTTGTTAGATTCAATTCAGCGTGCTCTGTTTCAGTTAGACAAGTGTAAAGACGTCTTTGTTGTAAATCTGCACACCATTACAACAGATGCTGAATGTATTGGCCACAGCACATCAATTCTCACAAATGGACCATTACAACAGTCACGGAAAAGAGCCCTCTGAGATTAATGCACTTCACGCTGACAGGACAGGCATGACTGGCCAAGGTTAACATGGTTCACAATAAATCAATACCAGAACATTACATTCAATCAACTACATTCAAACAGCAGACATGCTACATAATTACCTAGTCCATTAAGAATGGGACACTATTTTCGTTGCAAAGTATTAATCAGTAAATTAATAAAATTCAGCTTCTTCTTTTGTTGATGATTGTCAGACCCAGAAGGTGAGTAAATCTGCAGAGTAACTCAAACTGCATGTCACAATTGAAGCAGGCTGAGGTGAGGTCCAAGAGAGGGAGATTTACTAAGGAACAAGGCAAAAACAGAGTACAAAAGGTTCACACAAAAAAAAAAAAAAAAAAAAAGGGGGGGGTCAAAACAAAGAGGGGACTGACATAGAAACTAACTTCATAATTAGGCTATACAACTCAACAACCAGCAACATACTGACACATGAAGAGCTCTTAAACAAGGACTTTAACAAGACACAACTGGCAATTACTAATTACACTCGGGAATTAACATGAGGCACAAAGCAGGGAACACCTAGCGGACATGGGAGGAATTACAGATATAGACTTAAATAGTTACTTGTTAGATCCACTCAAATAAATTTGTTTCCAAATGCTTAGTTTCTTCTTTAATTTTGGACTAAGGTGTTCTCAACCTGGGTTTGTAAAGAGGTGTTAGGAACTGCTTGGCACGTGCTCTTTCAATAGCTAACAGTTTGCTGGAGGAAATTGCATCTGGTGGATGAGACAAAGTCGCCAGTCTCTTGTGCAGGCGTTATAATCAGGGAAAAAAAAGTGGAGATGGGGCTTGGTACTAGCGTACTATCATGGTCTGTGACATTCAATTGTCCTTTAAATACTAATTCATGAAAATCACTTAATTTCCATTAAGTTGAAGTTGCCATTGGCCACTTGAACTGTAATTTGTTTTGCAGGTGACACAGCATGCATTTAATAGAAAGTACATTTCTGCTGAATCAGATTAAGTCACTTGCTATAAAGGACTCTCTCTTTGAGCTTTGCTCAAAGTCTGGGTTCTTATTCACTGCATCTCCTGCTGACTAAGGGGTCTCTCTGTATTTATTAAAGGACAGTAACTTGCTTGTGTACACTGCCCTTTGTAAAAATGACAGAAATGGATGAAGTTATTAGCGCCAGTACAATAACAACAGAAGAGAGTATGACAGGATCAGGAGCTTTATATTCCACTGCAGAATTATTAAGTAGCATTAACTTGTCTTCTGAATTTTATGTTTTGACAGCGAAGATTGACACAAACCTCCTGTGAACTAAGAAAGCTGAGTCCAGTTTGCAGCCAATATAACTTTTGTGGAGGGAGCTGGATTTTTTTTATATGTTGGCAACATATGCTGTGCATCTTCACACAATACCTTATGCACCACAGCACCCCCTATGGGTGACAGGGAGTGGCAGTCACTAACACCCCTCTGGTTCTCAGTCCACTTAAGCAGGTAAGGCCTCTTCGCCAATCTGCTTATATTGCCTTCCTCTCCTGCTTACACTTCTGTGCATGTCTAATTGCATTGAACCTTTTCCCAGAAGGCACTGGAAGACGAGAGATCTCACACTGAATTTGAGCACTACCTACCAGTTGACTAAAATTATGCTTGTTTAATTTAAAGCTTCCTCTGATGGGTACTAACCAAGTCCTGCTTACATCTTGGGTATATACCTATGATTTTTTCATGTAAGTGTACACACCAAAAAGAGTAAGTAACTGGTACTTTAATCCACCTATATATGAGTAGGTGCAGTGGCTAAGTAGGTACTGTTTATCCATTATATGTCTGGGGTTATGGGTTTCAATATGTCTGTCAATGGTATCTGTGGAATTTGCATGTTGTTTCTACATCCATGAAAAGCCCCTGTGTGTGTGTGTGTGTGTGTATATATATATATATGTATGTGTGTGTGTGTGTGTGTGTAAAAGAGAGAGAGAGAGAGAGAGAGAGAGCGAGAGAGCGCGCGAGCGAGCTCTGTTCTCTGACTTAAAGTCCATAACCCTTAACTGGGAAGCATATTTCTTTAAAAATATACAGAATATTCTCTGTCATTTCAATTACACACTTCAAGGCACATCCATCCATTCATCTATCTATGTAGCCAAGCACTTGTCCATCACAGGGTGTCAAACAACATACACACACACGTTTTTTTCTGGAAATTTTTATTTTTTATTTATTTATTTTTTTACAGTGCAGCAGTTTCATGGCACTTTCCTTGCACATCTCATTTTTAACAATGTCCAGGGCTCAAATGAATCCACACAGAATCGTAAGTATCCATTGTCTTAAATAACATATACTTTGTCCTCACAGAACAATGGGAAGCCTTACCGATGAGCAATACCTACGGTTTGTGAGAAAAGGCAACTGTTATCAGATGATGCACGGCAACAGCTGCTGAAGGTTTCCACAGGCTGAAATTTAACCCAATTAAATTTTAGAGGATTGCTGCTGAAATGTTTGTAGAAGCAAATTAGTTTTCATTGGGATTTTGTAGCGTAAGAAGCCTTGATTCTTTTTTGCTGACTCAACAACTGACTGCAAGTATGTTTGACAAACAATGCAACTAAACAAATAAATAGCAAACAAATTCAAGCAATGTTTTGTCTGAGATGTGCTTTTAAATATTCATTAGTTTGTCTTTCTATGCTATGAAGTGTGGCATCTCACCAGTTTTCATTCATATAATACTGTGAAATGCATTGACTCATAAATAAACTTCAGCATGTAATAAGGAACATATGTCTCAGATGAATTTTAACATAATGACATAATTTTACTCTGTGACAGGTTGATGCCCCATCCAGAGTGTCCCCTGCCTTACGCCCTAAGGTCCCTAGGAAAGGCTCCAGGCCCCCTACACAGGACAAGCAGTTTGGAAAATAGATGTGATGGATGGACAGATTATTACTTGTAAAACATCTGGCACCCTTAACTGTTCAGAAAAAAACAAATATACGTAGGCAATACTACTGTTAGAACTTTCTGAAGCAAAAGCAAGATCACATACTGTACATAGGTTAGGATAGGATAGGACAGGATAGGATAAGAGAGGATAACAGTCGTTTTTTTGTCAGTTCAGCTGCATACAGTTGGTACAGTACACAGTGAAACGAAACAACGTTCCCCTGGACACCTGGTGCTACATAAAACAACAAAAAGACAACACAAAACTACTAATAGAATATACAGTGTGTAAAGACAGTGGCTAGTTTTACTCATAGTGCAAGCAACAAGAAACATAACACAGAGAACAGCACCGACAGTTCTATGTAAAGTAAACAGTTTGATGACTTGTGTTGATGATCATAAAGTGCAGCAGTGTGGTGTTGGTGTGTGTGTGTGTGAGGTCAGTCCAGCCTCTGAGAATTAAGGAGTCTTATGGCTTGGGGAAAAAAGCTGTTACACAGTTGGACCATGTGGGCCCAGATGCTCCGGTACATTTTGCCAGACGGCAAAAGAACAACTTCCTCTGAGCTGAGAGCGAACACCTTGCTACAAATTGGCCCTACCTGTAAAAGGCTTTTTTGACTAATGGTTTCATCTTGATGCTAGAACTAGATGCTGTGCTCATGACTGAGCATTCATCGGACCCAGAGCTGCTTCAGACCCTCTGTGAACATGGGCTCTGTGTGATGCGACAGTTCTTCTGCCGGGATCGTGCCAGCCCAAAGAAAAAGTCGGTATGAATAATTTGGTCACAGAACTGCCTGTACTAGCTCCTTAAAAGCAGTCATCAGATGCTTTGTGTGTCATATTTCTATCTTAATCCGAACTTCACTTAAGGCTTAAAAGGCCCCCACCGTTTACACGATGATGAATGCATCCAGGACACACTCTGATGGCTAACAAAGAGCAGCGCTTGGTTTGTCTCCCAGTCTTGTGTGGCTCTTTTGCATTTGTCTGTACCTCAACAGCTGCATCCGCCAGCCCACTGCATTAGTTGAACTTCTTGTCTCAAGTGAAAATTTAGTCACACATCTGAAAATCCAGGCAGATTAGTGAGCAGGTTTGAAGTTCTACATGAATACTGTCATTGTTCTGTATTGGGAATGGACTCACTGTGGAATCCTTTTTTTTCCCTAGAAAATACAGATCCTGCACATAACCAAAGAACAGGCCTGTCCATGGTTTTAGATAAACTTATAATACCTTTATTTGATATATGAATTTAAATTGATCTCACTTCTTAAATACAATTAAATTATAGATGTGAACTACAGTTATCGTTAATTAAACGTTTACAGCTCTAAAACTGAAACGTTGCCATAATAGGATGCTTGCATTTTGTTATTTAATTTGGGGTTGTTTGAAAACATGTTGCAAGGCGTTGACACCTGAACAAACGGCGGGCCTTCTGAAGGATATCGTGCGCAGTGTCTCTAGGGTGGGAGCCGCGTGTTTGCATCGCCAAAGCAGGGAGCTAATAAAGCTATTTTGAAAGTGACCCCCTCAGTATGGGACGGGGCAGAGTCCACAGAGCAGCTGTTTGGAATCATGACTGAAGATGACGGATACTGTTGTCGTGGAGGGACAAGCCAAATTCAGAGATGGCAAAAAGGTTGTTTAATCGACTAAAAAATGTTCTGTTTGTGGTCTGCAAACCGTAAGATCCTGTGCTATGCGTACTATGTGATGCTGCGAATTAAGTCTTTAATAATATTTTGTTTTAATTTCTTCTCAGTGGAAAACTAGGTGGGTGGTTCTTCGGAGACCTTCTCCAGTAGCAGGTTCGTTGCAGCCTCAATATACTGTTTGCAGTAAAAGCAAAATAAAATGTAAACTGGTGTTCTATCTTGCTGAGAAGTTAACATGCTTATTTCAAAATGTGCGTAATATTTTTTTCGCGTCTTTGTCGTTTTTGAGCGCGTTCTTCACTACTGTGCAGTTCTGATAGTTCAGTTCCATCTCTGCATTGCAAAACGCGCAGTTTGCTTTGACAAAAAGTGACGCGTTAGTGTATTATAAGTAATCGGAGAGTATTGCGGTCAATTCATATCGATATTTGGACATGCATGCAGGACTGGCGTGATTTGAAAATAATCCAGGTCTGGCACGGGCTGTGGGCAACGTCTTAAATTTCATCTCGCTCATTCAGAATTTTAGCCCTGCAGATACGTTTGCTTTCATATAGGATATTTAAACATCCATTATACCATTTAACTTTATAATAATATTAAGATAACAGCATTAAAATAAAACAGTGAGTGTTACCTAGCTGTGTCTCCATGTTTCGTGCAAAACAACCTTTAGTTTACTTGTGTTTGAAGGTGTTTTTGTTATTGAATGTTTTACATTTCCCATTCCGTAGTCTTAAGTGCAGGTGCATTCTACATCAACACACATACACATACATTTTTTACAATCCTATAGGGCGAAATTGTCATGTCCCATTTTAAGTGGCAGAGAAAAATTATTGGGTAGATAATTTAAAGCCACGTATTCTTATCAGTGTTGTTTTGCTTACTTGATTAAAAGAAGGGGTCGTGAACCTTTTTGCCATATTCAGGTGTTGTAGGTTTAATGCACAGCACAGCCATGCTCATTGCCTTTGAAGTGAGTAAAAGACGGTATGGGTTACATTTAAACCACAGAGCCGATCTTACCTCGGGGCTTGCTGAACAAGATAGTCACCAGCTGCGCTGCGAGATCATAGTGTGCTTTGAAGTACTGGCTGTTCCGTACGACCGGGCTCACGCATGCAGGATAGGCGGGGAGTTTGTTTGGTTTCTCGAACCGGAGCTCCGCGACAACTGACATAACAACATTATCTGGGCTTGTGTGCTCTTCCTTGAAAATGGAAGGAGACATCGAACATGTTATTTATAAATGTCATTGACCGTGTCTTTGTATTGCTGCCTGGCCAACTGGTGTACCACAGCTAAGTTATCTTCGGGGCAGATAATTCCCAATTCTTTATTCTTGCCCTGAAAGATATGTAGATACTAATTAGTAAAGATCTATAGTATGTTGGTTGAATGTAAGATATACAACATGAGAGCTAACTGAGGGCTAGAATATAAAGGTCTTTCCAGGTTAGACAGTGCATCTGATCTACAGAGATAACCTTGAAGTTGTAAGTGTCAGAGATGGATTGTTCTGGGCTATTTGGAAAAATAAAACCACAATTAAGTTTTCTCAGAACTGTAAAACAAAAATAAATAAATAAATGTTGTGGAGGTTAAGGATGTGGGTTTATAACCCCATGGCTGCTTGTTCAGGGGGTTATAATCTGTTATTTTTATAAATAATGGCTGTAATAAAGTATTCAATTATGAAAATGTTGCCTCCCTAAATAAAAACATCAGACAAGATGTAAATTATTTATGAGGAATGAGTAAAATAATGTACCAGGCAGGGTTTTAGATTAATGCTTGGCAGTGATTTGTTCTTTTTCAGACTGCCTGGTCCTATTGGTGTACAAAGACAGGGCGGAAAAAACCAAGGGCCACAAAGAGCGGAGCAGCATCACACTGGAGGACATATGTGGCCTGGAGCCTGGGCCCTCCTACGACGGGGTGTCCTACACCCTGTCCATCCTCTGCCTCAGCCAAGCTGTTATGCTGGGCTTCGAGAGCAGGGAGACGCTGCTGGCCTGGGATGCCCGCATCCGCTACAGCCTCGGGGAAGGTAATGCCAAGCCAGGCCACAGCGTCGCTTATGAGGGACTCCTAAGTGTATTGAATGTTTTCCATGGAGGGTGGGGGTTGTCAGGGGTTTATTGCCTTAGCGGTATATGATACCAACCATGTGCAGTAAAAATAAGTCCTGTAAGGAATGCTATGCTATTTCATTCCCCAGAGGGGAGGGGTACAATTTAAAAAAATATATATATGGTTATACCAGGAACTTTTTGAGATGTTGACTTGTAAGAGTGCAGTGAAAAATTTCAAGGCATCGCACGTCCATCACAGGTACTGTAGACTGAAGGACATAATGCTCTGCTCCTCCTGTGCCCCTGCCACCGTGAGCAGTCTCCTCGGGACCCCCTGTGTACACTCCATGCCCTGCGCATGTGCCTCTGTCTTCTCAAGTCACACCGCGAGATGCCACGCGCGGTGCTTAATGCTACACAACACGGGCACGCACACCCAACAGTCACGTTAAACGCGTGCCTGCGTACCGTCTGAAATTTTGATGCAAGCTCTAGACTTGTTGTAGGATGTGTAGCCTATGAGTGGGATTGACGCAAGTAAACAAAAGTGTTTTAGCAGGGCTGTTTAGAGCCCTCTCTAAGACCTTGAGTTGCCTTTTGTTTACTGTTCTTTTATCTTCATGTCCTTGGGTTGTGGAATGTTGTAGTCATGTAAACTGTACTGTCAGGCTTGAACACTTCCTTAAAAAAGGAGTGTATACCTACATTTTAGTATTGTGTATGGCAAGCATTTGCAGGAGTCACAGCTTTAGGTGTTTTGGGATGTGTTTAGTATATCAGCTTTGTGTGATGTATAGGGGTGATTTTTACATATCTTTTCAGGTACGTTTGCTCCAGGTTTGTCAGGTGACGGTTGTGCTTAGCAGTTTTCAAATGGCATCCCAGATTACGGATCAGGGCAGGGTTGCGATTACTCGTTGCAAGATTTTAACCTTCTTTAGCTGCTCCAGAACTTTTTCTTTAAGTTCATTGTCCTGTTGGCCAATTAACAACGGTTTACTTTATGAGACAGAACCAGGTTCTCTTGCAGTATTTCTCTCTTTTTTGCACCATGTGTTTTGTCCGTTTTAATAAGATTCCTGGTCCTTGATGATGAAAAGCAACCCCACAGCACAATGTGACTACCGTGCTGCCATTGGGCATGGTATTTTTGGAGGCACGAGGTTACTGGTGGGTCACACAAAGTGCTGTGCTTCTTGATCAGGAAACTAATTTGTTAACATCTTGTTTTGGCATTGTCCAGGAAAGGTCAAAGCAGACTTTGAGATGATTGTTTTTAAGGAAGGCACCTTTCTTTCTACCTTTACATACAGCACAGCACCGCATTAGGCAGAGCATTTGGTTTTGCTGGCTGATGTACAATCTGTATTTGCCACCAAACCCTGTAGCTCTTTCAGAATGAGTGTTTACTCTCATTAGCTTCTCTTACAATTCTGTGTCTTGTATAATTACCATGCATGCCTTTCATAACTCAGCAAGAGCTGAAAACATGTGCAGGGTGTGAATAATTTTTCAAGGCTGTAGGTCTGGAGTATGGCGCTGTTGCTGTTGTGTTTTCAGTTTTATAAATCAAGGGGTGGGGGGTAGCATTGGAGGCAGGCTGAGGCTTATGCCAGTAAGCCAGAGAAAGGGTGCGAGGGCTGGACACTGCAACACCAGCAGAGGTCATGTGAGGCAGGTGATGACAAGCTGCACTTTGCGGATAAGAAGAAGCTATTCTTTGTCGTAACCGACACCATTCTGACTACGCCCCCTGGTCTACATACACATTTAGTCATATGCTTGTGAGTGGCTGAGAGATAATCAGGGTTCAGTGCAGGCCTCATCTGGGAAGTAAACCCTGACGGTATATTGTGTGGTTAGCAGAAGGATGTGTGAACGAGTTGTGGGGCGTTCTCTACTATTTTTGTTTGGTATTATGTACTGCGGCTGTTATGGTGGATTTATTTAATGTTGCTTTTTGCAATTTTCAGTTGTTGCCTAATAAGCGTTACACATAAGGCATGTTCACATACTTATTTAATTCAACTTCCTGGCCTTTCAGTGTAAATTTTCACCTGGTGCAGCTGCTGTATCATATTATCTCTTTCTCTTTCTCTCTCTGTCTCTCTCTCTCTCTCTCTCTCTCTCACACACACACACAGACACGCACACACATTATGATGCTGATTTAACTGAGGCCTCATAATTTTACCCAATAATGATAAATTAAAAAAGCCATTTTTTTTGGAATCATTCATTTCAGGACATTATGGAGAACATGGAACTCCCAGCTGCAATTTGCCTTTGTAATGGAAATGACCGCACATAATGTGTTAAGCTGTGCTGAAATGCATAGAACAGATGAGCTGCAGTCTGCGTGTAATTGTCTTGGAGCTACCCCATGCACACCAAGGCAGTGTTTGTGCGTAGCATCAATGACACCATTCAAGAGTGAGACAACTCTCAGGCAAGTGTAAGCAATGTCAGGCTAAACTGTTTTTTCTTTTTTCTTCTTTTCTCAATTCAAGTCCACAGATTTGCTGTGAGTGTCCAGCCAGGCACGAAGCTGGAGACTGGGCCCTCAACCCTCCACCTGTGCAACAACTTGCTGGTTCTGGCCAGGGACCTCCCCCCTACCATCATTGGCCAGTGGAAGCTTTCTGACCTGCGTCGTTATGGAGCTGTGCCCAATGGCTTTGTCTTTGAGGGGGGAACACGATGTGGCTACTGTGAGTCCATTTCCTCCTTGTTGCCTGTTGGGTGACTTGCCTGCGACTGTGTCTGGGACAGCCACAAACTGTATCGTGTCTTTGTGTCAGGGAGCTGCTCAGCTGGTGCCATATTTAGCTTTGAACACGCGCTCATGAAAAGTTGATCCCACCTTATTGGAATAGGACATGTACTGATAGGTACTGAAAAATCTTATGAATAAAGTGCTGTTTTTTTAAACCTATTTTTAAGTGTCAGTGCCCACTATACATAGGATAACATTATCTGCAGTTTAAGTGATGCCACTGAGTCACTGAATACAATGCAGTGTTTAAAGTTTGTATAGGATTATTTCAGTAGTATAGAATACAGTTCGGTTATTAGTAGTACTATAGCTTGTAGTGCTGAGCCTAATTTATTCTAAACAGACACTGAAGTTGTGCATTATACAGTATGTAGGTGTTAAGACTGTTATAGCAATGCTGGAAAGTGTCAATGCATATTTTACATTGGTGGACATTATACTGGGAGATTTCCAGTATATCTCAGTTTTATAACAAGAAAACCTGGCGTTTTGAGTTGTTCACGATGAGTGTGTCCATCGCGGCTGTGGTGAGTAGTGTCATGGCTGACAATTTGAAAAAGGAACTCTTGGGACACGGCAGGCTGGTGACTTTGATTAAGTTTTATGAGTTTGGCGGGCAGTGCCGTGTTTGGAGCTGGTACTAACTTGGCAGCATTAGGCCAAGCTTGGATCAGACAAACTGAACTTCAGGGGGAAGCTTGGTGGTTGCGTTCTGTTTCTAAGGAAACCTTACAAGCTCGAGCAGAACTTTAAGGCCAGTAGTGCTTTGATGTGGCTGTCAGAACAATGACCTGACATTTCATCATATTCAGTGCGCGTGCGTGTGCGTGCGTGTGCGTGCGTGCGTGCGTGTGCGTGCGTGCGTGTGCGTGCGTGCGTGTGCGTGTGTGTGTGTGTGTGTGTGTGTGTGTGTGTGTGTGTTTTAATTGAAGACCACACAACACAAAAGTGCTGATGAAAACCAGATCTTCTTCTCCTTTGGTTTGGGAGCAGATACTCGGCCGACAGTCTCTGTCTTTGTCTCGAGGACATTTCCGGGGTTTCTCCTTGTGGAAACCTGTCCAACCGTACACGTCTGTGTGATGCCAGCTTCAAGCATGATCTTGAGTTTTGTTTGGGCTTTTCCAGGCACGTCTTTCTACTCTTTATTTGTTTTCTTTCATTTCTGCACGTCATTTTGTTTGATACGACATTATGATGTCATATTGCCTTGTTTTGGGTTGGGGGCGTAGTGTTCAAAGTTCGGAATTTTTGGACAGTTATTTGGGAAATTATTATTTTTATTACTACAGAATTTTTTATATATTTAAATAAGTAGAGTGAACACTTTTTGTTTAATGTTTGTATACTGTGTATTTGGCCTATGAATTCTTTGGATTAGATAGGCATGATATTCTAAGTTCAGCAAACCTTTTTGACACTTATTTTTCAGAAGGTTCTTTTGTACAAATTATCAATTAGGTTTTGAGTAGAGATGATCCTTCTTAATATTTCCAATTGCTAAGTACCATCCATTATGGAAAAGGGGATGGTGTTGTTTTCTAACAGTTTACCACGCTTTTAAAATTTGTGTTAAAAACCCAAGAACACTTTATTTTTATTATGTAAATTTTGTGTGCATTCTAAAGTCATGTTGTGTTTTTCATGGGCAAGATAATACTGTTAATAATAATGCCCAGATAAATAACTTTGCTTAATTTACCTGCCTGCCTTAAGGCTTTTGCACAGTACTTCATATGGAAAGGTGGTTAGTGAATATGAACTGCCAAGTAAGTTATTTTGAAAAATAAACTTAATATCATGTGGCAGGTGCCATCCAGTTTCCTTGTCTTGCAGTCTGATAACAGCTTCCTAATCAGTGTCAGGTTCAGTACCTCAAGACAAGCATCACATGACCTCTTTTTGCAACAACACTCTTGGCCCAACATCGTGATAAAATGGTGGCACATTTTAAAGCCACATAACAGTTCTTTCAGGTTAAGAGGAAACTGCTTAACCTGTCAGGTAAAGGAATCAGAAGAATTTACTTATTTGTCCTTTTTATTTTTGTAAGTGTCTTGATTTTTCAGAGGTGGTAATGTACAGCAGTAATACCACTTGTGTGCATGCTCCCCCTTAGCCCCCTTTTTTTGTTGCAGTGCATTACTTTTGCTTTTCTCTCTTGTATTTTGCAAATCAGAAAAGATGTGGAATGACTTTGTGAGTGTGGGAGATGCTTGAAAAAATTTAAAGTCCAACACTTTGAACTATATGCAGATCATGCATGTCAAGCTAAGGATGTAAATGACACTGTGTATACAAACCAAATGCGTCATTGTGTTTGGTTGGATTTTCCCTTCTCACTGTTGAAACGCCAGGCTTCAGGACACCGCGTAGAATTTTCCAGCTGGTAGCATGACTCCCTTATGTTAGAGTAATGACCATGTGGTAAAATTTTAATTAAAGAGGGGTGATGGGGTGATTCTTGTTTTCAGAAGTCATTAATTATAATTGAGACAGAAATTATAAAGCAGAACACATTAATGAATAACATGCACTGAAGCTAAGAATTATGTTATTGAACACACACACACACACACACACACACGCACACACATGGACTTCATGAGAAAAGTGCCCAACTGTTGTATATTATACCGATATACAAATATGATCTGGTGCCCTGATTTAAACAGTGTATTCCATTGTACTTTTGAACCCCTGTTGGAATTACAGCTGCATACAGTGTATCAGAGGAGAGTACTTGAATTTGCATTTCTCAGTGGACCTTAGATTTATTCCTGTTGGGTCAAGCAGTGATTGACAGTTTGCCTACTGTTGGGTCCTTCCCACTCCTGGCTTTTTGTGTCCAGTTTTTCACAACACTTGACTATAGGCTCTTGGTACATATTGTAGTCTTGGCAAAGGCTGAGTGTGATTTTGCCACATGCAGATGAGTTTCTAACTTCTTATCTCTTCAGTAGTGCTTTGACATTGATATGACAAACGGTGCAGTTTGTGTTAATGGTTAGGTAGCCAGGTTACAAAACACTTAATCTGTTTTTAATGGGGGTGACAAAGAATTTCTTTCAGATTTTTTGATTAACTTCAGTTTATTTGTATAGCAATTGACTGTTGGAGTTATCCTTTTTTGCTTTATTAAAAGAGACTGGGGATAATTTAGCTCTGCCGTTAATGTGATTGAAGAGGAACTCTGGTTTAGAGCAGTAACTTTTGGACCCCAGGGATTTCATTTGGTAATTCAGTAATATGCTCTATAAATACAGGAGCCACTGTTCTGCTGGTGTGTGCTGGGAATACCGATTAGATCTTCCTGTCCAAATATTTACAAAAACCAACACACTGAAACGCTAATGGCAGTGGTGTTCTGCCTTACTGCGGTGTGCTACCCGCCCCTGGGAGTTAATGTGCTGAGGTAAGTGAGATGCTCTTTGCACTTTGTCCACGTCTGTCTCAGGTTGAAGGCAAAAGTCAGGTGCCCTCCCTCACGTTGCATGTTAAGCTGTTCAGTTTTTAAAGGCTTTTAAAAAACTTGCAAGATTCTGCTGGGTGGATCCCTGCCCCCCAATTCAAATTTATTTGAACAATAGTGTGTGTGTGCGTGCGTGCATGCGTGCGTGTGTGAACAGGATTTATCTTTTTGCAGGTATAAAATTTTATGCTTTCACCCATGTATTAAAAAAGCCACGTTTTTATGTGTTTTTAATTATAGCTGTCTTTTGTGTAATTTATTTGCTGTTAGAATCTGCAATTGTACATGCATTAAACAAGGCTTCACAAACGTAGTTTTGCAAACGCGGTTCTGTTTGTGTGTGTGTGTTGGCATGTAAACACAGCCTTGACAGAGTAGACGTGCATGGTGGGGCAAATGCCTGACATGCCTAGAGCATGCAGTGAGCGTCTCCCACCCTGCGATTGGCTGCTCACTGATCACATGGGTCAGGAGAACAGGGGGAGGAGTTTCTGTTCCATGGAAGACCAACGGGAATGATGTTCCTTTCATGTGTCACTCAGACCAGGGCGCAGTGATGTAACTTTAGCATTGCGGCTTTGGTGCCATTTCTGTTGGGGACAGCAGCTGAAGTAGACGGCTCCATCTCTGATGGATGGCTGTTAAAGAGCTGTCTGGGGCGCTTTGGTCTTCACCTTCTCAGCCAGGTGGTGAGATCTCATGATTGATGACTGCTCCGTGTGCGTTCGTCCTCTGGGATCAGCAGAGGCAAATAAGCACTTGTGCTTCTGCCAAGCCTGTAAGTGTCAGTAAAAAAAAAAAAAAAAAAAAAAAATTATATATATCCACCCACCAACTTTAAATTGTCCTGGACAGCGAGGTCACCTCTGGTGTCCCTGCTGACTCTTCAAGCCTAGCCACAACGTCTGCTCCAGCCTTACATCAGTCATGTGTGCCACCACACACGAGCGACGCGTCCACATGAGGTCACGTCGTGGGCTGTCACCTTGCGACTTTTCTGCCCTGCCCTGTGGGCGTCGAGCTGCAGGTGCCACAGCAGCAACAGTGTGTGGTCTCTCAATGCTGCCAGATAGCTGACAGGTGAAGCTGTCTGAGGACGCGTCCTGCTTTCTGGAACAAGTTGAAAGTGGACCACACACACACAAAGGAAGTCCTGCTGAAGCTCGGCTTTCTTTCACAGCCTTAGATTTGTAGCTCTTTAGCAAGCAGTGTCACAAATTAGGCTTTTGGTAATGTTTTTAGGATCTTAATTTTTCTCTGTCTTATTGCTATTACGGGGTTTAACATGGCAAAACTAAGATGTAGCAATCATCTTTCAAGTCATTCGTTGTTTAAATGTAATGAAAATGTATAGGATTTTGCACTTGTAAACATTTAAATTCAGCTGTGGAGCTCACAGCATGCCTTCCTTACCAAACATAAGATAAATTGATTAACTTTGGGGCATCATCTTGAGGATGTAAAGCAATTATTTAATGTTACTGTAGAGATCAATAAAACCATTTCCCTTTGATCAATGACATTTTCAGCTTTAGTTAGGGTGCTAGTGTTTACCCCCTGGGTAGCAGCAATTGATGTGGATTTCCATTTAAATGTGTTACCGCTTGAATGAGCTGGAGAGCGTGTACCCCACCCTGGGATAATGACTCCATAACTTAAAGTTAAGTGAATGGAGATAGATTGGGGTCCCTATCAGTTTGTACAGAGTCATAGTCAATTAACATATCCTTTCAGTGGTGGACTACAAGCTTTGTTGGATTATGCACAAAAAGGGTAAATCATATAGTGGATGTCTGTCCATCAGAAACCAAAGAACAGCTCTCAGTTACCCTGTTAGGTCCACAGAAAATCAGGACAATTTCCTTCCCAGGCTACTGAACAGTGCTGAGTGGTGGGGGTGTTGATAGTTGGCGTTCCAGTCTATTCTGGCTGCTGCTTGTTGTCCCTGGCTTGGGCAGGGGGTGGGAATGGGACCTCACCAGACCTGGTATGAGCAAGTTTGGCCTGGAGAGCGGTATAGGTTCTAACCATATTCCTGTACATGCATAGGTTTTATATAGGTTCAAGTTTCAAGCCTTTATTTGTCACATATATTGTGAATGGTACCCTTTGCATTGAACCATAATGACAAGGCTCTAGTAAACATTATACTTTAACAAATATTGCACAGGTGGTGTGGTGGTTAGCACTGTTGCCACGCACCTCCAGGCCTGGGGTTTGATTTCCACCTTGGGTCTGTGTGCGTGGAGTTTGCATGTTCTCCCTGTGCTTGGTGGGTTTTCTCCAGGTTCGCCGGTTTTCTCCCACAGTCCAAAGACATGTGGGTTAGGTTGATTGGTGTCTTTAAAGTTGCCCGTTGTGTGTGTGCCCTGCGGTGGGTTGGCGCCCTGCCCTGTGTCTCCAGTGATAGGCTCCAGGCTTCCCGTGACCCTTAATAGTATGAAGCGGTATAGAAGATGAATGAATGAATGAATTAATTAAATACTGCACATATTACAGGTTTGATCCCTTCACCTTGGGATACTACCTACATGATATGTGATTAAATAAGATACTGTCACATTATCTAATTTAAAAACTTTTTATTTTATTAATAATCACCTGAAGGTGTTTATCCAGTTCTTGTATGAGAAGTTGCCACATCCAATAAACATAGTACCCTTTTGCAACACACCAGGTACTAAACTTTTGGTACCATAAAATCGGTGCTTACCTTTTTCCGTTGCCCTCTGGTGCAATACCGGTACCAAAGTGCCAAACAAACCATGGTACTTATTTGGTACTTTAGTACTGATGAGTTGTTCTTGCAAATATTTTTATTGCTGATTGGTTATGTAAATAAAGTGCCTTGCAAACACAACACACAACCACCATCTTGGAAAAGTATAGTTACAAAATTCAATGATAAAGAAACAATGATAAAGAAAAGTAATTGCTACTAATAATGGATGTGTGGAAAAATGAAATAGCCCAAGCATTAATTGTCATATGGTTGAAGTATAATATATTATTTATTTATGTACTGTATAGACGTCGTAATTTAATTTATATTAGAGCCATTTGTCGTTTACGTAGTTAAAGTCACAGTTGTTTCTAACTGTTTTCAGTTATCGAAAAGAGAGAAAGGAGTAAATCTTAATGATGTATATTTGATGTGTGTAAGGGTGGGAATAACAGACTTGCCTTTGTATTACTTATCTTTATTTTTTATGCTGTTGTTTTACAAAATAACTTTAAGTCAACAGCAGAATGCATTTCGCCTACATTTTTTGGATGAATTTGATTTTCACTGTCCACTAAAAAAAAAATTTTTAAGGACAGAACTTTTATATACTTTATGATACTTCAAAATAGTTTATTTTAAATGTCACTGAGGTGGTCACAGAGGACATAATTGTGTTCCAGTACCAGTTTTTCACACCGGTTGAAAATTAACACAAAAGCACTGCTGTACTGTTTTGTAACTACCAAATATTTGGCAGTAGAAAAACACCCATATATTATAAATCCCAAAATATCCTGAAATATAGATGTTCTGTGTTTAATACATAAATACTTAAGATTATCACTTATCAAGATTATCAACTCATATTTAAACATTAGTTAGACAGATGCCATTTGCTGGTAGGGGTGTAAATTAAATATGTGGATCAGAATAAAAATCACAAGACCCAAGAATGCCCATTTTAGCCTTGTACCAGCCACACTCTAGATTTTTTAACGGCATTGTAAATTTTGTTTTACCGATACCTCTGCCAGGCATTGTTAGATTTTCCTTACAATTTGACATGTTCCCAGTATGGCATGGGTGGTTGGTCACACTCCTGGAGGGCTGCAGTGGGTGCAGGTTTTTGCTTCAGCCAGTTTTTTTGCTTTAAATTGAACCTTAATGTCAATTAACATTTTTCATATCAATACTGGGTCAATCCAGAACTTCTCACCAAGCTTTATTCGTTTTTATTAGGAATTTAAAAAGCATGACATAGACTTACTGATATTGCTACTTAATGTTTAACAGTTAAGATACATTTTAATAAATTTTTTATGAATAATTACTTAAGTCACTGCTCCTGATTAAGCGTTCTTTGTCAGTGGCACCGTTTGCCTTTCTTCTGTGTAACTTATTTTCCTCCATAAATTATGACAACTAAGCACACACGGACACAAATAATGAAGACGAATTAAGATATGTAATGATGTAATTGATATCTATATTAAATTGAATGAATTTGGTTGAAAAAAGACCCGCACCCACTGCGGCCCCCCAGGACTGTGATTGCCCACCCCTGCGATATGGTTTGCTGTATAGATTGCTGGACCCCCAGAATGGCAGCACTCACACACGGGTCACATGACAAAAAACTCTGTATACTCCTTTCTCGGTGATGACTCGGTTTTTCCAACCTCTAATGGGAATAGTTTAAGGTTAAATGGCTTTACTGCCAGCTAAAAAATGTATAGCCTTGCAGTGGAAGACCAGTGAAGCTCCAGAAATATCCATATGCATATGGCAACTCTTACCAGACGTGCTTCCTGAGAAAATAACCCATAGTATTAAGAGGAAGCCGAACCTGTTTACTAAGTATTGGGGGTGGGGTTTTAAGTATTGGTTGCAGTTTTTAGTGCACTTTGTCTTCTTTTTAATTCTTTTGTTGCGAGATGATTACGGCCCCTCCCTTTTTTCCCTTGTGAGAAGCACTGTGGGAATAGGGTGGTAGTGGGAGGATGAGCGTTTTCACTTTGTCAAAGATGGTGTGCATTAAGCCATTTAACTTGTATACACTCGTGATAGAGCAAGACTTTGAACCTTGGTCTAAAAAAAACTTACAGTATTTATCCCATCAGCACTGTTCAGCGTCTGCTGTATTTCAGTCAGTGATTTGTTAACTAATGTGATAACATGGCACCCTGTTTCCCAGAAAGCACAGCAGCTCCGCTGATCAGTGAGTGGGGTCGGGTGCATTATGCTCTTTGGCATTTTGACGTTGTGCCCAAAATCAGAATCTCTGAACTTTGCTTCCTGAGCAGTGCAGCTCATGGTAACTTTGCTGACTTTTCTCCTCTGCTCGGCGCGTGTCTAACAGACCTTCTCCCTGTGCTTGTTCTCCTGCAGGGGCTGGCGTTTTCTTCCTCTCCTGTGCAGAGGGGGAGCAGATCAGCTTTCTGTTCGACTGCATCGTCCGAGGCATTTCTCCCACTCGCAGTCCCTTTGGACTCCGGCCCGTCCTGCCAGGTTAATATCGGAAGCCCGGGGGCCCGTCTGCTGTGCTCCTGTTCGGGTTACAGCCCAGAAGGGTGTGCGGGGGGGCAGGGTATTAGGGCAGGGGCTGGGGTGGGGTGGGGTGGGGGGAGCGAAATGGCTCCTGTGTCTGGGACAGCACCTGGTGACCTGTCTTCGCACACTTTCCATTTATCCCTCAGCCCATTCACAAGAACCAGTACCGATGGGAGGGGTGGGGTAAACACCATTTTCCCCTTGGGTCCAGACAGTTGAGGGACACCAGTGAGTGACTGCCAGCGGTTTACCATTACAGCCACCGGCGTGAGCATACCCGAGAAGCTGGGAGGAGCTCGGAAAACTGGCTGTCATGAGATTTAATTTAGTCCTCTCAGTAGTGTCTGTGAGCCATTTCAACTGTTTAAACTGTGCTTATTCTTACTCCCTGCTGACACATTTATTTATGTTCTCTTTACCTGCTGAATAATTAATCTGTGTCTGTGAGTGTATCAGGCCTATGCTTACGCTCTTGACAATGTGCTAGCAGTACAGGAGCGGTTAGCCCGAGCTCTGTTTTACTGATGGCTTGACAAGCATTTTGGTGTTTGTGTAAACTAGTAGCCAGCGTCTGCAGTCAGCTTTGGCTATAGCGTTTCCTCCATGGGAATATGCTAAGACAGTGGCGACTGCAACGTTTTGTTTTGTGTTTGCGGGGTGTTCATTAACAACTGATGTGGCCACCGCAGATGACGGCGTTTACTAAATCACCCCGCCCGGCTGTGATTTATGGAACTCGGCAGGGCTGCCACGGCCCTGACGTGGGCGTGGGCGTACCGATGAATAAGCGGCTGCTTATTTATCTTCAAAGTGGCTAAACGTGGCTGTCATGGGGGAGTGACAGACGGTCAGTGTTGTCTTAGTGGCTTTGTGACGCTAACCAGGGTACCTTTCTCTGGGTGTAGTTCTCTGACAGATTTTGGTTCCTGAGGAAAATGATTCTGTTTAGCAATGCAGAAAGGTGAGGGCAGTGTGTGGGGGCTTTAAAGTGTGCAGTCCACTTAACCGCTGGACTCGTTTTTGACCTCATGCACGACTGCACCAGAACTGCATTTACATCAATAGCTGCACGGAGCACATGGGCATTAACACGCCCCTGCAAGATGCATTATTTATTGTCCTTGGTTTTGCTGTGATTGTGGCAGAGCAGCCTCTCAATGTGCAGGAAATTTAAAAATGAGAAACAACAAGAGCAATTTGCTTAACACGTCATCCTACAGTTCTGAACGTCTGAACGATCCCGTATTTATAATGACTTACCAGCGGTCAATAAGCATGCTTCCTGTTTACGGTTGTGCCTTGGGTAATGTAATCAGATAATTTTGTGCCCTTCTTTTCAGCATAGAGCAACCTGTATACAAAGCTAAATTTTAGTAATGTATACAGGATATAAAGCTTTTAGTACTGCTGCCTTTTTAAACTGAGACATTCATTGCAGTAAACGTGCTATAATTAGCATGAGTTATGTCTCAAGTGATACTATGCGTATCATCTCACGTTTGAAGGACGTACTCTGTCCGGACCAATTTTCCAGACACAGTCAAGCGACGCTCTCTCTCATGAGAATATTTCCTTTGTCTACTGGGGTTATGTGTCAGAAACGATGGCTCTTTCATGTAGAGGCACATTCCCCACAGCGGTCTAGCTGGCAGTTCTGGTTCAGTTCTTGTATGTGAAACCAGAAGTTGGAAGCAGTAAATTCAGGCCTGACCACAAACTTGACACTGAGCACGACATGTTGCCAATTTAAAACGGGCGAATGAATCACTTGGTTATATTGATATTGCTCCATATGCAATAGAACATTTATGATGGTCACTATTGATTCTTTACACATTTAAGGAAGGGCACAGCCTGGCCTTTTGAAACCTTAAGAGAAGAGCATTCCTTCATTCTTGACATCTTGCTGGGCTCTAACATATATCGAACATGGGTCAAGGCAACAGTGCCTTTGCATTGTCACTGATGTGATCAGTTAGTGCTTTCAGAGTGTTACATTTTTCAGTAATGTTAACTTAATAAAATTTCACAGGAACCCATTAATTTCCAAATGTTCAGGCCATCATTGCTAGACACGATGCTGTTTTATGTTGCAGTGACTCGGAAGTACTACAGCGTGTTTGCTTTCAATTAAATAATCCACATAGCCAGGTATAATACGTATTTATACAATATGTCCTTTTGCACATTTAAAAATGTTTTCCTTTTGTCTGATCATTAAAAAAAAGCGTTTAATGGAAATCTCATGGTCATCACCAAAGTCGTACGTCTGAGTGCAGCACTACCTTTCTCTGCCACATCTCTCTAAAACGGACAACGTTGTTTAATCGTGAAGAAAAGGAGATGCTCTCGAGCTCTTCTGTGGCCCCCTGTTCACCCGTTCAGTCCAAGGCTGAGCTCATGGGGCTATTATTAAATTTCAAGGCAGGGTAAGCAGGAGAAAATGCAGAACTGCAGCAGGCGACGTGCTGTTTGAAACGTCCATAACCGCTGTAGGAATTTCTGTGACGTCACTGCAAAGTGACAGGCCTCGCACCTCCTCACTCATCTGAATGTCACTGAATGTCTTGTCTGAATGTCACTGCACCCTTTGTATCACACCCCCTTATTTTCTCTTTTTGCTTTGTGTAGAATGGATGATGTTCAACCAGTTTATTTTTATGAAATAGCTACGTGTTTGACTGCATGCAGCAGTTGCCCTGTGGGTTGAACGGAATGTCAGTTGTGACCTCCTGAGTGAGCTTTTGCTGAAGCTGTGGGTAGATTCTGTGGTACTGGTTTTTTTTTTTTGTGGAGCTGTCCTGTGACCCCTGACCTCAGTCCCCCTGTTTCTCTGCTCTTAGCGGATGACTTTGGTGCGAGATGTTCATTTTAGAACAGCTGACAGGAGTGGTGGGAGTTAGCAAGTGTCTCTGCAGGCCAGTGTTTTTCAGCCTGGGTTTTTTTTTTTCTTGATGTATTTTTTAATATCTCCTGGAGCAGCTGAGGCACTCTGTCAGAGTGCTGCTTCCCCCCCTTCCACAGCTCGAGTGGTCAGGGTTCATCGTAGCCCTGTGTCATGTACATGGTTTCAGGCTTCAGTAATGACACATATTGCACTCAGCGGGGCAGTTATGGCCTCTGCTAATGCTGTGCGCTTGGCAGGTACAGATAGGACGCCAGTCCCGGTGTCTTTATTACCTCTCAGAAGTGAGGGGGCTCTAAGTGTCCAAACGCTGCTTGCCTCTCTTCCCGGCTCCACTCCACATTGCTGGCTACCCGCGTGTCAAATCTCTGCAGCAGAGCTGGTCACTGTAACCGAAATGAACTTGAGGAAATAGCTTTGCCGCCTGCCTCAGGTCATTTTTCAGCATAGCCAACCAGTGGGAACTTGAGCAGTAAGTTTTGTTTCCCTGCAAATTACACGATCGGGTGGCTGTGACAAATAAACAGCGTCGAGGGATTAAAAGCCCTGTCTTGACATTGCCGGTGCCCCGAGCCTTCGGTGCCTTGTTGCTCTGCCTGCTGCTGTACTGAGGGTTAAGTCCTGTTTATTTACTGCTTTTTATATGTCTCATTTGCCGGCTGCTGTGCTGCAGACCCCAGTGCCAGTCTGCCCTCTGTGGAGGAGAAAGTAAAACATGAGGCCCAGGAGCTGGAGAAGCGCCTCAGCCTGTTGTCTCACTGCAGTCGCCAGAGCAGCACAGGTACAGTCGCCCCCTGGCTTTGCCGCCCCCTCCCCCATCCGCACACCTGCTCATTTCTCTCCGTCAATGCGGGCCCTCAGTTTGGCTGGCCACCTCTGACGAGCCCTTTTTGCTGCTTGTAGCCTCCACTTGCAGCTACGGGCCCTCTGTGGCAAGTGATGAACGCAGCATCTCCAGCTCATCATCAGAGACCAGCCACTCCGACACCAGCCTGGGGAGCCACCTGGCCCTGTGGGCGGAGCCAGCCAAGACGGCCAGCCCGGCAGAGCCGCTGGGGCCACCCCCTGGCAGGGTCCCGCCGCACTCCGAGGAGGGCCGCTGCGGCAGCATGGTGGGTGCGCCACGAGCCCTGCCGAAGCCACCGCGCCCCCGGGGCCTGCAGGAGATCGGTCGGCAGAGCTCCTCGGACAGTGGCATTGCCACCGGGAGTCACTCCTCCTACTCAGGCAGCTTCTCCTCCTACACTGGCAGCCTGGACATTGGCCAGGGGGAAGAGTTTGGTTCCCTGGCCAGTCTGCCCGACCAGAACCTTTGCACGTGCTCGCTTGCGGATTACCAGGCTCCGATTTCTGTGCGGCACCTCTACGACACACCAAGAAGCCTCCAACAGGGGGGGCTGCCCAGGGACCAGGCCACGCCTGTTCTCCACGTCCAGGGGGGCGCCAGTGCCAGAGAGCTGCTGGATTTCGGTGTGTGCAGGGGGCCCAGTGCACCTTGTGCTCAGGAGCCTAGTGAGCTTACCAAGGTTTCCACAAACACGGCACTGAAGTGGACAGAGACGCACAGACATGGACAAAGTGTGGACTTTCTGGGCAGTGAGGCGGCACCCTCTGCTGGAACCTGCAGTGAATCCCATGACAACAACATGCCCCATTCTGGGATGTCAAGGTCCCACTTTGCTCCCTGCTCTCTTTGCGGCAGAATAAAGGTACCATTTCTATTTTAAATACATAAAAAAAATCAGATACTGGCTAATTTTCCATATTCCTTTGCAGCAAATTGTGTGACAATGAATTAGGTTCTCTTTACAGATATATGTGTGGTGTTACCTTGAAATGCAATAATTTATGTACATACCAGTAATTGCTTTTCAAGTTCCACTGACTTCCATCACTTTACATCCTTTTCAAGATTTCGTAGTCATGTATGTATCCATGGTTTTTAACCTATCCTTCACAGAGACCAGTTGTCCTACTCTCTACAGAGAACGGTGATAATGAGGGAATTATCTAGGAAAACCTCGCAGCAGTGGATGCTAGAACTTTGAAC
This sequence comes from Chitala chitala, assembly GCA_025773905.1. Lineage (NCBI taxonomy): Eukaryota > Metazoa > Chordata > Actinopteri > Osteoglossiformes > Notopteridae > Chitala > Chitala chitala. Next base: position 13,584 of record JABJVR010016972.1, on the reverse strand, counting down.
TTTGGCAGCACCAATCTGTTCCTAATGGGGTGAGCATTGCTAACTAAGCCAATTAAGCCTGCGACTGATGTTAAGTTCAACGACAGGGCTCCAACATGCCTATCACGCTTCCAGGGCATAGGGCTGTCTCCTTGAATCTTCCATGACTTGCTAATATCGCTCTTTTTTGTATCCAGTTGGCCCATCAGTCCAGATTTACTATGTCTGCTCTCAACTGATTGGACGTGGCAGTTTCAGCACTCATGTTATTGGCTGTTTAAGGACAGCCATTGAGACGCTGCATTTCAGACATTTTTGCTTCAACTGTTTCTCCAAAATCCAGAGCATTTTTGGAGTTACAGAACAAGTGTTGTGGATAATATAGTTGTCATAGCAATACTTAATGATTTTTGCATTTAAGGCCTTAGTATGGAGAGAAGTCAAATTTTTTTGTACTCTCTAAACCATGTACATGAGTAACATTCCTTATTTCTCCTAATTAACAAGGTACAAGTTAGGTGCAGGGCGTGTCTATTTGAGACCTAAATGTGCAAATTATGAAGTTTTTAAAAACCTTTAAAAACAACAAATTGTTACTAAAAAGCATAATGTTCTTGTATGTTCTTTAAAAAAAAATCAGTAAATTACATTCCCATTAACATTCAGTCAGTATCAGAGTTTCCATTAGACAGTGTACGCCCATTGGTCACAAAATGCTTTAATGCTTAATTGCGAGTGAAATATGGTGACCACAAAGGCATATACAGCTGCTTTTTAGATGAAGGTAATTGCACTGGCTGAGGAAAAAGGAAAACAAATGTTTTCAACGTTCACCGTCAGCAAGTTCAAAATTGGTGCCAAAACACACCTAAATCTGAGAAGACAAAGTCAGGAGCTGGTCAGCCAGTGAAATATGAAGAAAACACTATAAACATGACTAATCCCGAATGAGGTGTGTGTGTGTGTGTGTGTGTGTGTGTGTGTGTGTGTGTGTAAAATGAGCTGTGTGTGTAATTCAGTAAGAACAGCACAGATTTTCAAGATGTACTGAATTAACTTCATTGTCAAACAAAATTGAAGGTGCATGTATTGTAGAACTACAGAAAATATCAGAACTTGTCATGTTTTACAAGTGATGCCAGTATGACAGCGTGTAAGTGTGATGCACTCACAAATTTCATGTGCCTTGTACACAAAACAACCATGACTATTATAACACTACAAAGAGAAAAAAAAAAAGCAAAATAATGTTACACATTTGTTGGTGTAAGATTTACTCCAGAAATGGTGAACAATTTACAGCTTTTTATTTCTTCTCCTTCGAAATCTGCAGTTGAAGCTGATTTGTCCCAGGATGTCCTGAAATGTTTTGCTCTTTGGAAACTGAATTGCGTGTCTCTGTTAATGAAAACAAGCTCAGATGATGTTCAGGGGGGCGCTGGACGTGCTCTAGTTTCGTATGCGTGTGCTCTTCTCAGAGGTGTAAGTCTGCTTCAGCAGATGGTGATGGATTCTAATGATTTACGCATATGGGACATATACTTTTCAATAGCTTAGTGGGTGGCAACTGTTGCCTCACACCTCCAGGGTAGTGGGCTTCAATCTGGCTCTCTGTACTGTGTGTGCATGTGGAGTGTGTACATGTTCTCTCTGCAAGCCTGTGGGTTTCCTTTGAGTGTACTGCATTCTTGCTGCAATTCAGAGATGTTGGATGAAGGCGTGGTGCACTCTCCAGGTTGTGATAGGCCCCAGGCTACCTGTGGTTCTGCATTGGTTAAAGTGGATGGTTGGATTATATAGTATATGTAGGCTACATGCTTTGGTAAAGATCTGCAACAAGTTATAACCTTCCAAGCTGTCCATTTAGCTATAGTACTTTAGGCCTACCCTATTGAATATATTCTTTATTGACATAAGAATTAAGTACTTATTAATTCTATGGTACAATATAATGTTATACAATATATACAGTAAACTCTATACTTTTATACATTGAAGAAAAACAACAGTGAGAAACCTGTTACAAAAAGTAATTCTGAGCCCATATGTACATTTTTTTTTATATTAACCTTGAGGGAAAAATACTCCACTGCAGTCAATAAGTCATTAGCATATTCATCCCTGACGAAGAATGCAAATGAAGCGCGTGTGGACAGTGGCGCAGAGTGTAGGTATCTGAGTGATTGGGAGTGAGTGAGCATGTGGTTAACAGAAGGAGAAATTAGTGCTAATAAACCTGGCACACCTGAACACAGTGACAGAACGAGGAAGCGTTCCCTGAGGGAGTGTGAAGATAACAGGCTCACGCTGGGAGGAGGTGCGCAAAGCTTGGAGCTGCATACGTGTGGACCTCGCGCGTACGCCATTGGCGAGAATCCTTACGGTTTTCAAGTGTGTATGCACGTGTGTGTGCGTGCGTTTGTTGCATGGTTACTAGATATGAGGAATTTTTGGAACGTTCATTCCAAAAGTACTGCTTTGTGTGTGTGTTGGCTTACCAAAGTATTGTTTAAAAATGTGCATCATTTGGATACTGTCAACGTTTGTCCTTACTTGGGGTTACAGGTGTGGAAAAAGAAAAACTTGGCTTAATTGGTAATACAGACATGAAACTTACTAGCATTTTAAGAGCACAATAGCTTTTTTGCAGTTTTATTACCACGTATGAAATTCTAGCTCTTACACCATAACAGATTTATAAAGGTAATTTTAAAACCCATATTTCTGACAGTTCTTTGTAAATGGTTTGGACCTGGACAGTATACACATTTTTAATAGGTGTGCTATGCAGAGGGTTGTCTTGTGAAGTCTCATAGAAAAATTTTTTTTTCTTGCAGCACTTTACATTCTTTTTTCAGCATTAGTACATGTTTGCAGCAGTGAAATCCTTGAGGTAGAAGAAGAGCGTGCGGCCATCAGCATTTCCATTCTCCGCTTTCTGTGGTTTTTCACACATTTGCGTTCTCTCGAATTCAGCAGGCCGCAGCGAGAGCAAGCGCGGCACGTGATGATCGTGACTCATCTTTACGCGGCTGAGGGGGCAAAGGTTTGAGGCAGACGGGGGCGGCAAAAAGAATCCCATATTACTGGGAAAGAAGAGGCTTCTAGGATTTTGGTTGCGTGGGTCATTATCTCCGTCTGTGCCCTGATCTGGGGTGTCTCTCCTGGGGGGTGCTTCTACTGTGCAGAAAGGCGTGGGGGAGGGATATGGTCCTGCAATGGTTTTCGTTTCACAGCGAGCCGAGAACAGCTCTCACCGAGGTCAGCGCATGCTCGCACTGAAAAACATTTTATTTTCATTATTGTTCCTGTTATTGTATCACAGGATATTCACGTACGTGTATTACAGACGGCCCACCAAAGGTCTTCGGTGGATGCGCATGTCGACTCGCCAGCTGTGAATGTGTTGCCTTGCTGTATGTGAAATTATACATCAAAAATGTGTTACACATTGGTAATGTGTGTACCTGTAGTTCAAAGCTATAAAAAAAAGAAAGGGGGGGAAAAAAAAACCTCCAGTGCGGTTACTGAATGTGTCAGGTCTCAGTAATGGGAATTACTGTTTTCACTATGGAGCTGCCTACTGCATTGTAGTAGGTATTATTACATTTGCTATTTTAATTGAAAAGCATTTGCACATTATATAGAATTAGTCTCCATTTGCCTTTTTTAAAGTTAATACTTGTCTCAGCACGTTTTAAAAATAATGTTTTAAGCAGTTTAAAACAAAGAAGCCATTTTTCAGTGTGATCATTTTAAAAAGAGTGCACAGGTAAGAGGTGTCCTTTGCTGAAGACACATAATGTGTCCGTTTCATTATTCAGGCATGCCCTTAAAACATGTAAGATTAACTATGGTAACATGTAACTAGCAAATCTGTTTGAAAAAGACTTTGATTAAGAAAGAGAACTGATATATAATCTCCGGGTGATGGACAATGGTTTTGTAATGTGGTCTTGCTTTTTTATCCATATTCCTATTGATGTTTTGTGCCTTTTCACATGACTGTAGTTTATATGAGTTGTATGTTTTGTATTTCACAAGGTTTAAGTGTGTGCTTCAGTAATGAAATGGTCCACTAGCTGTCCATCATGTGTTTTCAGTCAAGGCCCAGTCATTAGAGGGAAGCCTACACAATCTCTGGGGAACACTGTAACCACATGGGACAAGGACACTCCCTTACTGGACAACCCCAACAACGGTGACTTGTCAGGAACACCACTTCTGCTTTAACATTGGCACCTCCAAGGGCAATGTGCCCTTGCTTTGGTCTTCTCGAACTCATAGTAGCAGACACGGCTCTGACATAATAATCAGTTTGGCTGGCGAGACCTCCATCATCGCCCTGATCACCAATGCGGCATCCTGTAGGTTAGAGGTTATAAATCCTGTAGCAAAGTCACAGGACAAAACTAAGGAGCTGTTAATTAACTTTGTAAAACCAGCACTTGGCTGTATTTCAGTGTACATTAGAGGAAATGTGGTAGAAATGGCAAAGGATTAGCAGCTCTAAATATCTCCATCTCAACCTGTAGTGCACACATCGCGCCTCGACCTCGGTCCTGAAGGCTCGTTCACACCTGTGCTGTTTCACACCTGTGCAGAACATAAGGCAGGTTATAAAGCAGCTGTCCAGGTGTGCAGTACATTCCTGTTTTTGCAGGCGTCTCATCCCAGCACAGTGTCTGTTGAGAGCAGGATGGTAGAGCTGTATGGAGCGTGATGAGCAAGGCTCAGTACACCGCTGGCACACACTTAATGGCACTTCAGCACATTTACACCACATGCTGCCTCAGGGAAGCTCACGGCATCATTAGAGACCCCAGTCACCCCGCACAACCATTTTCTCCTCTTTTTCTGTGTGATAAAAGGTGCAGAACCATTAACTCTTGTGCTTCCAAATTCAGATACATTTTCCTTCTACAAGTCATAAGAGTCTTCAACAATTACCGATCTAGTTAGCTAGAAAGTTACTCACCTTATGCCGCCATATGTATAAAGTGTAATGTTAATTATAAATTGTCATGTGATGGCATTAGTTATTTACAAGTTGTTTATTCTCCAGTTAAGAATATATACTGTATGTAATAGCCCTTTCATTTGACTCTCATTTATGCTGTGACTCAAAATTGACTCGTACACGATTGGTTAATTGGTAATGGTATCAAGGTTAATGTGGAACTTGCATTGGCTTACACTCTGTTTCATCACAGACTTTTACCTTTCGGAACACAACTGTCTGCAGATAAATATAAAACGCAACTGTTGCCCACCGCCCATTGAGAATGTCTTATTTTTGAAGCGCTAATTGGTGCTATTTTCACAAAGCGTATTTTACTTGGCAGTAAATATGGGTGGAGAAAGTGATTAAACGTGTATGAGAAGTTTGCTGATGATTAAGTCTCTAAAGTTTTAACATAACGAAAACCTTTGTCATAAAGCATTTTGAACTTAATGAACAAAAGATAACATTGGTCACAGTACAATTGTAAAGACGATTACATTGAATATTATACACAAATACCCCCAAAAAATAAAAACTCACTTCTTGCCTGAATACCAGCAAGTCTGTGCTATTATTAGACAGATTTGAGGAAATCTTAATATTGAGAATTAGATTAGAGGAAATATAAGTGGTTAATGACTGAGCGATAAGGTTTTGGTTTGATATTTAGTTGGGTTTTGAGTGGTCTAACCTAACTCCTTTTTCTGTAAGTCCTGTTATTTTTTTTGAGTTTTTTTATGATGTGTGGGTTTTCAGGTATGCCTGTATTTTGGTAGAGTACAAACAGGTGTGAAGAGAACTTCGCTGTACTTCGTACACGTAACAAATCTCGACCCTCGGAGCACTATGTGCGAATTGATCTGAGGTTTTTACTTGTACTGTTCATGCCTCCATTTTTTCACAACACCTCACATTTGGGTTTGATGTCCCATCTAGCTTTTAGCTCAGAGCCATTGAACACCCAAGCAAGGAGCTGAGTTATTTACTATTGAGTTATATATATATATATATATATATATATATATACATTTGAGTTATTTTGGGAACTGTCTTGAAGGAATGTCAGAAGGCATTTAGACATTGTCCAGTGTTCTCTGGCGCTAATCTTTACCTGTAACCCAGGGGTCCTCAAAAAAGTACAGGCTTCACAATTGACCTTTAGAAGGTTCCGGAATGGTGTACCTTTTCCTGAAACAAAGGGCTGTAAATTAAATACTAGAATGCGGCAGGTATTTTCCTCTGTAATAGGTGGAATACATTTATTGTATAAAGCCTGAAGCTTTTTTATTTTTGAAATAACTTCTTGAGATGAAGCACCAGCAGCTGGGGTCTGAGGCATACATCTTCCCACTGGTTTTCACAGGTACTCACTAGTGGCTTTGTTTACTGACTTCAGCTCTTTACAAGTTATTACGCTCCTAATTATCATGCAGTTTACTGCCTAAAGGGATAGATATTATAACAGGATCTTTTCTGGTTGAGAGTGTTATGTAATTATCATAGATTTTGACAGACTGGGGTAAACACAGTGCTGTGTGGGCGGTTATTTAAAATTTTTTTTCCTCAAATCTTTACTGTAGGCCGTCGGTTGGAAATCGTGACCTGGAAGTGAAGACTGCATTTTTTTTTTGTTAGACTGCAACATTTAGTTGATTAGTACAAGAAAATTGTTTGACCCTGCCACACCTCTTCTTCAGGTGAAATCAGCTTCCAACTGTGAAATGGAATTATGCATAGTGAAAGCCCCGTGTTTCCAAAATGTAGACTTTAATTATTCTGAATGAATCTCCGTGGACCCACTTTGCCTGCCGGCGCTCGTGTGTGCGAACGGTGTCATTAACACATGGTGTGTGTTAATGTGTACGTGAGTTGTGTCGGACGTGTGTAGTGTGTTCACCTGACTGGCCTGCTTTTTCTGGAGCTACACGGCACAGCTCCTTCTACAGGACTTCAGCCTGTAGGCTCTTCTTCACAGGTCGGCCTGTGAGAGCAGGGTTTTAGTGCCACGCTAATCAGCCCTCCTGCTCTTTGCCTACAGGGAACAATGCTCCTCCATTCAGCTGTCTTACCTGCGCCACCTGTACCAGGTAAGCCTTGCTTGAAGACACTTGCATAACACGTGCCCATGTAGCATGTTCAGTGTTAGCATGTATAGTATGTGAAGCTTAGGCTGCTATATTAATTCTTGTGTCTACTGTTTCCATGTGTAGCCTATTAACATTTTGTGTTGTAGTATCTGTGTGGGTAATAATACCGTGTGCCACGAATTGATGTTTGTTATAATGCCAATATGTTTGTGTGTTAAATATGTTATTGTGGCACAATATTGAAATGTGAAATGTACATCATATCAGCTTGTCTCTCTGTCCTTTATGCTAGCAATACTGCATACCAAGTTGTAAGGTCAATGGAACAGTGGCGTCTCCTTAACTGCGTCTCTGTTGCCTGCTAACCAGGTGTGAGTGCAAACCAGGTGTGAGTACTGTTGTACGTGCTTTGCAAATCTAAACCTTTGCTTAATTTTCTTTACTACTATCACATTTGGATTGTGGCAACTGGGCCGTGTAAATGTCCTAATGGGCACAGGGTTTTCCTAATCATCAGCACAAGGAGTATGTGAACTGGAGGTTATAGATTTAAAGACACTTTCTGTCCAGGGTAATTGTCATTTGCTCACTTGGCTTATTGGCTTTATCTTTTTTTCCCTTTGAGATCCGTCTGTGGTGCAAAATTGAAATCTGTCTTTGGTATTTCTGACAAACTATTGATTTTTACATTTTTTTAATGGAGGGGGGAAAAGAATGAAGAATTTTAGCTGAACTTGTGAAGATAAAAAAAAATGCCTTTCCATTGTTGCTCAAGAATGGCAGTTTGTGTACGTTTAATCACAAGTAAACCTTTCTGGAGGGCTTGCTGGCTCCATATTGTATTCTGTGAAGACATTCCAGGATGACTACTCTGAGAGCCTACTGTACAGCTATAAGATGAAGGGTGGTGACTGTCAGGCACCATTGAATATGAAGAGTGTTATCGCCATAGATGCGGTAGTGGGCAGCCTTGGTTCTGGATCTCTGAAGACATTAGATGAGGAAGATGAGATGTCATTTACCTCCCAGAGGTGGGCTGACTGCATTAGCCAGTTCTCGGGTCTACTCAGTCCCAATTGTGTGGCTGGGTCTTCACATCTAATGGTGGCTGGACACTCCCTTTATGAGGTCATGACCCCTGCCTGTGGACGCGTGGTCCCAGGCAGGCCGCATGCTCTAAAGAGCCTCTGGGACATCCCGACATGCCTGAAGAATGCGGCTGCGTCAATATGGGTAAGAAGGTTCAGTGAGAGAGCAAAGAACTGGACTGTCACCGGGGCCACAGGGGTTCCCTCGGCTGTCCGAAGGTGCAGATGCCCCTGGCGCTCTGAGGAAGACGAGCAGCATCGTGGGGTTGACGAATTCTCAGGGTCAGGAGGTAAGAAATCAACATGAGCCCAGACTATGTCAGCCTGCTTCAAACATCTCCTTCCAGGTCTTCATCCTTCTGTGCTTGACAGCCTCTCCGAGTTTTTTGTCACTTGCCTGAAAGTCTTTCCTTTTCTTCTTTTGTCTAATTGCTTTTATCCATCGAAGACTGAGTCTTCTCCACTCTGCATTTTCTCCTCATCTGCCCTGTTCAGTTTTCAAAATTCAGTTTGGGATTAAGCAATGGTTCTCAGCAGGGAAGAAGACAAAAATATGCTTAGATTTATTGGTTTGAATGTTTTCTGTATAAGTGTTCAAGAATAAGAAAGTAGTGATGCCAGGTGAACCTCTAATAATCTTGTCTGTTTTGCTGCTTTTATGACTTGCTTAATTTTGCAGTGGACTGCCTGGAAAGATTTTGCAACAAAGCAGCACTTCCTGTGAACATTTGACAAGACCAGTTTGTGATTCATACTGATTTCCTCCTAGGAGTTCACTGCAAAACATTGTTTTTTTTTTGCATTCCATTTGTTTGGGAAAAAAGATGTCACCATGAGATGTGTGACTAATGAAAGGCTGCCTAAAGTGTTCACCACAGATCGGGTGTAGAAGGGTCAGTGTGATCCAAGGTTTTCTTCATTAAATGAATGGATTATTTTATCTGGGTTTCTTATTTATAATAACAGCAAGACGAAGGAGGAGAGAAGCAGTGAATGTGTGGTCTACAAGACCATGGAAAGGCAGGGAGGAGATGGGGTTGGTCAGGTCATGACCCTCTGTCCTCTGTGTACAGTGCGCCTCTTACTTGCCAAAAGGAAATTGGAAATGAAAGGCTTGCAAATTAAATGCAACTAAAAATTCTCTGTGTATTGCTAAACAAGAGCAGAACAGTTTAGAGAGTGGCTTAGACAGAGACAGTACTACCTTTTCAGTTGCTGTCAGCAAACAAACGAAACAGGTGGATGGTGAGAAGGGTCTTCGCTAAAAGTAAATGTTGGGTGGACTGTCAAGGTAGAGCTGTGTCAACGGAATCATGAACACTTGCTGCCATATGCAGTTTTATTGCCAGATTTTATTCTTAAAAACACCTCTTAACCCTGTTAAAGTGCCTGCTTCGTAAATGTCATATAAATACATGCTATATACAATGTGTATATGTAGTAATCTAACAACGATAAGCCTTTTTAATTCAAATATGGCTGATTAGACCATGGCACCCCCCTGACAGATGACAGACTGAGCAGAGACTTGATATGGAAGGTGAGGTGCACATCATTAAGCAGCAGCTTCCTGTTGAAACGTGCGACCTGTGACCCCTCGCGTGCTCCACCATTTCGTGGGAAGTCAGGGACGAGGTCTCTGAATGTGTGGCCTGATTGCTCATGTTCGGGTTACAGGCTATAAATCGTGCCAGCTGACAGCATGGCTTGAATTCCTCTTCTGACCATCTCTGGAGATCAGATCGCCGCTGGCCTCTGTGTCTTACCTCTGGCTTAGTAACCTTTCCAGCATCAGTATAGTGTATTTTCCATTTCCCATATGTAGAGAATTAGAGCATAAACATAAAACGTACCCGTTGAACACATTAATTAGCTGGAATCTAGGAGGTGCTTTTTCCTTTTGCCACAGTGTCGTGTTCTGACGACGACTCTGATTTGCGGCCTTTCATTTGGAATTGAGGATTCTCTTACATACAGTACCTTACCGTTTAGTTCTCACTGCTTTCTATTTCAGAGCCATTACTCATTCGGTAAGCTGCAAGTTAAGGAACAGCTGCAACCTTATGAAAGCCTACTGTGAATAAATCGCTCGCCGAAGCTGTAATTCCTTGTTGCTCTTTAGAAGAATGGCTGGATTGGTTGTTAAGATATGGAAATTGATTCTCTGTGGTCATCACAGCGTGCGTTGCGCAACGGGGTGTAACGTGAGCTGCACAGCTGCCACTGCGTCGTGTCTGCGAGGGTGCCAGGGAGGCCTGGTGACAGGCGGGGAGTGGGATGCAAGGGGACAGCTGGGTAATGCATGAGCTTCACAGGGTGTCCTGCATTGTGTGGGGGGGCGAAGCTGTCAGCTTGTCCTCCAGTCTGTCAGAGGTGCTGATTGGTAGGCAGTGCACAAACACCTTCAGCTGGACATTAGCATGCAATCTTGCATGTATGCAGGAAGGCAAATTTCCCATATCCCAGTAACGATACAGAATTGACCACTGTCTTCCCCAACAGGAGCAGGGACTGGGTTGGGCTCGACTGGTATGGGAAAGGCTCACAGGCAAGTTTCAGGTAAGACACCAGGTGGGTTAGGTAGTAAGGGTCGGCCTGGCCTTTTCCAGAGCTGTGCTGACCTACACCACAGCCAGGGCTGTGGACTCAGTACACAAATAACTTGGACTCAAACTCCAACTGTTCAATTAGTGTTACCTCCGACTCCTCAATTTATGGTACATCCGACTCCACAGCACCGGTTCAAACTGCGTGTTGTACAGATTAATTTTATTAATAATATAATAATTAAATAATCCATCATATAACAGGATAGAGTAAGGTAAACGTATAATTTTATATGAAACAGGACTATGTGTTGACTTCTACTGCTAAGCTTAGGCTCAGATTGTAAATGTATAAGCCCGTAGGCCTAGTCTAGGCCAAAAAGTTAAACATCACCTTGGAGGTTGGTTATCTAGCGATGGTAATATAGGCCTAAACCTATATTACACCTCTAATTTTTTGGTGTTGACTTACATATATAAAACATTTAGCCGGAGTCCCAAAAATTGCTTCTGACTTCATGACTCAGCCTCAACAGCCTGTACCACAGCTTCTTCTTAAAGGACAGTTTTCCCAAATTAAAACTTTCCAGTCCATCATGATCGGTGCCTTTTTAATTTAGATCCTAGAGGTGGCTATGAGCTGATGGCCTCTGCTGTCGATGCACCGAGGAAAGGGGACCCGAGTGTGGGAGAACACAGTAAGTCATTATCATATACTGAATGATTTAAAAACGAAGGCGTTTGTTAAATCTCGGTGTGTGTGTGTGTGTGTGTGTGTGTGTGTGTGTGTGTGTGTGTGTATACACACACACACACACACACTTAAGACCAAGAAAGAGCCTTAACAGATGCCAGCAGAGCTGGTGAAGACCCAGTGTCACTGCCAATATTAGAACGAAATGATGTAAGACAGGGATAAACTGCAGAAGTACAGTTCTTGTGTGGTGCTACCCTGGGGATTTCTCTCACACTGTGATGAGTGCAACAACGATTGCTCGTCCCGGTTTTGGCCATGTGAAACCCAACCTTTGTTTTGCCAGGCAGCATGCCGGCTGTCTTGGCGGACGCGTCGGCTCCGCCCGACAGACCCCGCGGAGATGGAGTGACCTATGTCAACATTCCCGTCAGTCCCATGTCCAGGAAGCAGCCCCACTACATGGAACTGGAGCTACAGGAGCCCAGCGCCGCAGCCCACCGCAGACCCGGTGAGGCGCCCACCCCGCCTCTGTCAGCCCGCTCGCCTTCGCTCTAGTTTTGGAACCCCCTTTGAGCAGCGTGTCGCCGTGAGTGGGAAGTGTGGCGTGTGCGGTGCTGTGAAATGAAATAACACGACAAAATTGCATAATGCGATTCAACCTGTAAAAAGGAGGCTGAAGGCAAGAGCACATCTTTAACAACACTTGATTTCTGTATTTTATCATTTTATTCTACGTTTGTGCTCAGTCTGTCTGAGTGCATTGTGTACTGTAGGCCAGTGGTGTCCAGTCACGGTCCTGATGAAGCCCCAGGGCTGTAGGTTTTTTTTTTTTCTCCAGTGAATTAATTTAATTTTGACCGTTGTCTTAACTATTAACTGTTTTAACAATTGCTACATACACTATACATGTTTCCTGATTGTTTGCATCTGTCTGTGCTTAGTTGTTTTACTATATTGAGAGAAAATAAGAGTTACAAAGGAGAAAGTTAAAAGTTAGACACCTGTGCTTTAAAATCTAACAAAAATATATATCACATTTCAATGCCTTTTTAACTGCAAAATCAGGGATGGAAATGTCTGGATAACTACGTATGGTGTTTAATTCAAAACAGCAGTCAGTTAACAAAAACAAGGGCCAATGGAAAAAAAATGTTAATCAGGTGCAGTGAGTTAAGGGATTATTATGAAGAAATGGATTAAGAGATTAAAAATATGGCATACTTTAAAAATAGTAAGAAGCAACATCAGCAAGTCTTTGTCATGTTTTTTTAATTCTTATTAAAAGTGAAGAAATTTGTTGAGAATTTCTGGATTGAAACGGTAATTATACAAAATAGTAGATCATGTTTAATTAAGATTAAAGTTAATTTAAATGCAGAAGTTGGCCGAAACAAAAACCTGCTGCCACAGGGGTCCTCACAGGACTGGAATTGAGAACCCTTGCTGTAGGCAACTGAGACGTCACATGATCCGTGTGGGTGACACAACAGTAATTGACACAAAATCCCAAGTTTACCTAATAGGCTTCTTAATATGATCAGATTATATTGCATATTATATTGTCAGTTTTTTTTTTTGTAAGATTAGTGAAGTAAAATGTTATCTTCAGTATTCCATGCCATTTTGGATTGCCTGGGATCACAAGCTCTGAGGTGCAGTGAACATCTCTGCTGCCTTAGGTGTCCATGCTGCTCAGCTGTAAAATCCCTGCTGAGATTTGTGCAATAATTTAACAAACATTTTATTCACAATGCAAAAGGGCAGATTACTTCTTTCAAATCTACAACATTAACAATTTTCATTTTGCATTGGTTGTGTTTTTGAAAATAGAATAAAATAGATTTTATTGTAATTGCACACAAGGATGGTACAACAAAATTAAGAATACTCTGTCCGACAATGGTGCACCGATGACATAAGTAACACTGACTTTGGTTAACATAAATTGACACTTACATAAATAGACATAAATAACAGTATAAATTTATTTATTTTTTTGACACTGTTATTTATTATACCTATTTAGGGGGTGCAGTCTACTGTATACCTCAGCACACGACCTGAGGTATACAGTAGACTGCACTTAGGGGGCACAGTATATAATATATCCATCCATTATCTTAACCGCTTATTCCTGGTGAGGGTCGCAGGGAAACCTGGAGCCCATCCCAGAGCACATAGG